>RJWM01000009.1:0-96798 GCA_004363535.1 Dasyprocta punctata
GAAACTTACGAAGACCTCGTTATGTAGGCACGATCGTTTCTGTTTTATGTAAAAAGGACAGGCTCTGAAAGGTTAAATAGCTTTCCAAGGTTATAGAATTAGAAAGCCGTCAATCTGCTGGTGAATGATTCTTGGATTTTCATCACACTGTGGTAGGACTTGAAATCTATTGAGGGTCATTCAATAACAGCAATCAGGTAAAGTGAAAAAGATCAGTGGTGGAATCCAAGTAGTCAGCAGGTGGAGCGGCAAAAAAGAAGAACCCTAGAAGGCTGTGTTTGCTAGCAATGTATATGGAGGTTCAAGAATTCTTTGAGTTTTCGCTGGAGTAACAGGAGAGATTTGAAGAAAACATTGGTTTTGTTCATTCTGAGTGTGAGATGAAGAGCTACTGCTTTTTACATAAAACAGAAATGATTGTGCCTACATAAAAAGGTCTTTGTAAGTTTCAAACAGGACACTATGCAGTTGATCCTCATTGTTCACTTCTCTGTAGTTGTAATTTGCCTACTTACTAACATTTATTTATAACTCCAAAATTAATACTGGTAATACTTTCACAACCATTCCTAAAAGTGAGCAGCATGGCAAAAAATAATAGTCATGTACCTGACTGGGATCAAACAAAGCAAGGATCTGCCTTCTTGTTTTCATACTGGAAACAAGTGTCCTTTTGGGGTGATTATGTAGTGCCACATTTTTATGCTTTGAGCTGGTGATTGTGCCATTTAAAATTGTCTCCAAGTATAGTGCCAAAGTGGTGTCTACTGTATTTAAGTACTTGAAGACTGTTATGTATTTTATGGAGAAAATATATACTTTCACTAAGTTTCAATCAAGCATGAGTTAAAGTACTTATAATCATTATTGTGAGATCTTACTTTATAATCAGGCCATGTGAAATGTGTAGCATCTGTGTAAAAGTCAATAATGTGCTCCACAGGACTCAAGGAAATGCGATCTCTTTTTCAAAGTCTAAATATGGCACCATTTCTTTCAGTGCCCTCCTTGGAGGGCTGTAGCTGTGCACATCAGGGTAGAGTTTTATGACTGATAAATTTCCATGGGCACCAGTTGAGGATACCTTATGATGATAATACCTGGCCTTGGTTTAGGTTTAGGGGAATGAAAAATATTTGTTTGTCCATATTTGATGCACATGTTTTGAATGAGGCATCCTATAAAAGTATGGTAGATAAAAGGAAACTAGGCCTAAAGGAGATGACATATGAAAGGAAATAAATTCGAAGGAATTCTTAATACTCTTCATATATTCTTGTTTGACACCCAGTTGAGGGTAAGTTACAGTTATTTACTATAAGTTCCATGATTTAGGAGAGCAGGAGCTTTCCACAAATACTTAACCCAGATCTTTATGAAGTGTTTTAAAGAAACTTCAGTGAAAAATAAAACAAAAACATTCAGAATGAACTAAATACACCTTATTTTTTTTCAAATGCTGATGTTTCCAACTAAATTCCCATCTAAAAATTCCAAGCACAAGAAGCAAATGATTTAAGAAAAGACTTGTTTTTGCATTCTGAACAAATTATATTGTGAATGAGAATATTAGTAAGATACTTTAAAAGTGTGTAGGATTAAGTAACACTTAATGGCTTTTACCATAATACATGGTGGCTTTTCTTAGGTACCATAATTCGAGGAAGTGCTATAATTGAGATCACAATAAAACAAAGGATTTTTAAGAATAAAGCAACTAAGCCAGCTTTAATGACTCCCAAGAAGCCTTCATGCTTTTGGTTAAATACCTGCCTGTGAGCTATTTAAGTCCATGTTAAAAGTTGCAATCAATAGAATGAGAGTGTTCCCTATTGTCAAAGCCAGGTTGTAAAACTGCAAGCAGACTGGTTGGCCAGAAGACAAATCAAATGAAGCTCTGGTTTATTAGGCCCACATATTTATTGTAAATAAACCTTGGTGCCTAGGGAAACATCTTGTTCCTAGCTCATGTCTGCTAAGTATTGTGAAATGAATTAATGAATGAGTAAGTACACTGGCAAAGCCAAGGGCATTAAGAAAGATAAGTGATAATTCAAAGATCTCACTAATTTCAACCAATAGGGTTGTGTCACTAACTAGAATTACTGCTGCCTTCTTGGAATCTGGCCTTTTCAAAGAAAACTCAAATATTTTACCTCTTCATTCTCTCATATTGGAGTTTTATTGTCTCCTTTCTTAAGTAGATAGACCAGTAACCCAGATTCATTTTTATCTGGGTAAAAGATAAATTGTAAGGGAGGAAGAATGGGGATAGGACATAGATTAAACTCCCAACTTGCAGTAGCAGTGAAATTTTCAATGTTGCCAAGTTAGCTTAAAAAAGCTAGCCATACATAAGTAACTATGATGTGTCATTATATGCCAGGAAAGTCTGACATTGTTCCAGTATCTACTATACCTGAATATAATGATACCATGATCATTTTCTACAGGAGGTACAGGTACTCAGGAAAGGAGTCTAAGACAACTCCTTTTATGATGCCTTTAATCACCATAAATCTAATTATAAGTTTTATGCCTCATGTTAATATTTCCTTTTATTTCTAAAAAGCTTTTTAGCCATGGTGAACAAAGAACCTTATGCTTTTTTCAATTTGATGGCTAAGACCTGCAGGGGGCACTGAAAGCCAGAGACTATTATTGCTACTGCCACCCATCAATTCAGCAAGCATGTGATTGGCTGGGAACTTAGAGCACAGGACACCGGTGAATAAGCTATGAGTCCCATTCATAAGGACTTTCAGTCTAAGAATCATAAACAAACATCTCTTTAAAAAATAGCTCTATGAAGAGAAATGCAAGCTACAACAAATGCATATATAATGTACAGTGGGATCCTAAAGAGATCATCATCAATTCTGCTTAGAGTATTAAGGAAAAGCTTCAGACAGAACATGAAATTAAACCAAGCCTTGAGTAATGAGTTATACCAAGATCGTTCAATGTCGCCCTTATAACAAAGTAGTATTCTTTAAACTTGAATGATATAATGATAGAAAAAGGGTTTGGGCTCTCAGAATAGACTTACACACTTTTTATTCTAATAGTATTTGGAAAGGCACATATATAAGATTAACTATAAAATCCTTATGCTTTTATTCTATTATAAAATCAAAACAAATATACAAATCAAATATGGTCAAAGTTACAATACTAATGCAATCTGAATTACACACATTTTATTTAATGTAATGGATGATGGGTGATGCTGTTTTGCTAAAATGAAGTTGCTGATGTTACATCTTCTCTTTTGCTGGTTTATGAAACAAATATGTGTACAGTACTATACTTAAAAATAAAGTGGCATGGAAGAGTTTATGGTGAAAAACTACATTTACCTCTCCCGGAAGAAACTGCTGTTTCTAATTTTTTTTGATAGGTACTATTTTACTTCTTGATACATTGCTTACATTCATGTTTCATTTAAGTATCAACTTTAAGATTGCCTGATTTCTTGGTTTTTAGATACAGACGTGGTTGGCTTGCCTACTCCTCACTTCCCCTCTATATTACACCTGGGAGAGTACCAACAGTGGTCACCTCTGTATCATTAAACAGCACTCAAACCTCTACCTCTGAGGCTATCAAACGTAGTCCCTTTCTTCTTTATATTGTTAGACAGGATAGTATTGCCCCATCCTTCTAGGTCCCCACCTTCCCTTTTATTTTCCAACTAATGAAGTTATATCTTTCTTCTACATGATAACATTTATATCCTGGCATAGCTACAGTTAAGTCAGTTATGACTGATTTATAGGTTAATTCTAAAGGTTAAAAACCTATAAATTTTCTAGCAGTGGTTTAACCAAGTATTATTTACCCTAGAACCAAATACATTCTCTAGAGGCAACGTTGAAACTCCAAATCTGTTTATCGTGGAACCTTGGACAAACAACCTCATTGTGCCTCCATGATCTTATCTGAAAACTAGGGAATGGTAATTTTATCTAACTCACAGGGTTGCTATGAGCACTTAAGTGAATTAATATATGTAAGATTATACTATCCATTCATAACCCCTCAATAAATACTAGCTTTTATTATAAAACATTTATTTCTTATCCCTTCCAGAGGAGACTGTCCATAGTATCAGGTTTGAATTGATTGGATTTCTTAGTAATGGCTTTTTCCTTATGCTATGTCATCTCCAAACTGTTCAATGTGTCTCTTCTGATTGTACTTATATCTGGATGCTTTGATCTTAGAATTCTCCATCTTACTGTACGAATTTTCCCTCTTCCAGCTGGGCAGGATCCTCTCGAATTTGACTCACAGCTTTGTTATCCTCATGTGTTCCTGTCTCATCAATCCTGTTCATTTCCTTTTTCTTAAATTCTCTATTTCCTGTTCCTTGCCTTCCTGTCTCTTGGCTTATTTTTACAACTTTTATAATGAAAATGTATCCCCAAGAAACTTTCTATGAAGAAATATACTGGTGTCAAACTTTCTCAAATGTCCAGGAGTCATCATTCTGCTCTCATACTGGTTTGACTTTTTTTCTATTTACAGAATTTTAGGTTACAGTAATCTTTCTTCAGAACCTTGAAATTCTCATGCTAACAGTTTTGGTAGAGTGACCATGTGTCCCAATTTACCTGTGCTAGTCATGATTCACACCTGTTATCCCAAAGACTGATCCAGTTGATATGTTCTGGTTAAGACAATAAACTACATGGTCCCTGTACCACTTGGTATTTGGTGCTCCTGATGAAAAGAAATATGGTGCTTCAATTCTAGTCTAAATAACTTGTATTTTTGTCTGAAAGTGTTTAGACTTCTCTTTATCTTTTGCGTTACAAAAAAATCTGTAATGTGTAGGTACCATTCTCCTTTTATTGTGATAGTTGCTTTGTTTTTCCTTTCAATTTGAAGTCATTTTCTTGTTCCTCTGCAGAAGATGATCTCTAAATTTTTTGGACACTTTTTGATCTTCATTTTCCTCTATTCTTATTTTATTTAATCCCTAATTTTCTGACTTGGTTGACTATGTTTAGGCTGCTTACAAAAACAAGGAATAGAGATGGAAGAATAAATATAGCACAGTAGTCAATTTTGGAAGAATGCTTTCTTTGCCTGTGGAATATGTCAACAAAGATCAAGATGACATGTTATGTACTTAGAAAAGTTGTCCTCTCCCTGTGTTATCTCCAAGAAAAAGAATTATGTCTTAATCATAGTTTTATTGGTAGAAAATATTTATTTGGGAAATTATTTTGGAAAAGTATACTTGCCACAAATCCCATGAATCAAAATATGATTCTTCAGCTATTCCAGAAGTCTCAATGCAAGTAAATGCTTTTCAATCCCTAAAACAACAAAATAGTAATATACCTGACAGACAGAAGAATTAATGCTAATTCCAAAGGCACAAAACTGGTCATCTGGGAGGAATAGGACTGAACAAAGATGTTTAAAAATTATGCCTTTTCCATCCTTTTCCTTTCCTGTTTTATTTTCTTCTTTCTTAATCACACATTACCAGAACATCTCAGCCCTCACATTCCAGGGTAACTTTCAAGGCTTGGAGCATGGCATAAAAACACTGCAAGGTCATAAGATATTTGCAGTTGATAATGCCACTTGAAGGAGAGAAGAGACTTGATAAAATGAAATATTAAAATGCCACTCCTGAAACGCCCTGAAATTCTGTGGCTGCCACAGTACAGTGTTCCCTTTTAGAACAGCAAACTGGAGCCTTGGGGGACCCAGTAGTTGTTTGATGCATTTAAACATCTAGCTACCAGGCATTTTAAGAGGATTCCTCTGGGATCCTCCCTCATTCCTTCCCAGTGTTATTTCTTTATCCTGGCATTGGTAGCTACATATGCCACAATACGTAAACAGACTCCAATTTGGCCAAGGAAACTATGGTCATTAGGAAGGCCTAAAATGGGCTCATCCAAGAGACTGTTGAGAGTTAGGAATGAGATATGAATACCAGAATGCAATGTATTGTGTATAAGACTGAACTTCTAGAGGCACAAAAAATATTTAGAAAACAAGCAGTGTCTTGAAAAGATACATTTTCCTGTGTTTTAGAAGAGCCTGTCACCTTAGATCCTCCACAGATCTTGATCCAAAACACTGCTGATAAATACCTCAGACCTGAACTCAAGTTCCATCCTGTACCATTTCCAAGTCTTCTTTTCAGACAACCAAACCTGCAATAAATTGGAAGAACTAATGTGCAAGTGCTTTGCCAAAAGACACCCTGATACTTGCACACCTATGAAAATGACTTTATGTTTGTGGGGTATTCAGTACTCTCATTAGAATCTCAGATCCACACTGAGTTAGGGATGGTTTTACTGAGTTAGGGATGATTTTATAGATTAATAATATGAGTCTCAGAATAGTTAAGTGACTGATGCATCCCTCAATTTACTAAACCATTGGTGGAAATTCTAATGATGATGGTGTAATAAGTGGACTCATTTTAGGAGACACTAAGCTTACCTGTTACCTCATATAATACTTTTCTATTGCCATTATGACAAATGAATACATAACAAAAATTCATTATAGCATGTTTCTGTAACTCAGAAGTCCTGGTGGGCTTAGCTTATTTCCTAGCTTGCTATTTTACAAGGCTAGAATTAAGCTGCTCATTGGCTGGGCACTAATTAGGAGGCTTGAGGAAAACCAGTTTCCAAATTCATTCAGGTTGTTTAGTTTCTTGCAGTTGTGGGAAGAAGGATGCCCACATCCCTTCTTACATTTTCTGTGAGGCACCCCTCCAGCACCAGTGGGTCAAGTCCTTCTTATATTTCTTCTCCAACTTAGTTTCTGCTGCATCTTTCTGAAGATCTTTCCTGCCTCCTCTTCTATGATATCTTCCTCTGACTCCAGCTGGAGACAATTCTTTCCTTATAAGGGCCCATATGATTAGATTGGATTTGACCTGAGCAACCCTTGTTCATTTTGATTTTAAGGTGTCATAGCCAGAATTACATTGGCAAAGTTCCTTTATGGCAATATGTAGATGAGTGTTTGATTGACTAACTAGGGAATAGGAATCCTGGAGCGGGTCTTTAGAATTCAACCTACCGTATTTCATAACTTACATATCTAATACAGATGGTATCTCCAAGTCCCAGGAAGCAAGGTGTGCCTGGTATATTTGATCTTGCTAACCTTTGCTGCTGCCTCTAATAAGTTGATGCCTCTTACATAAGACTTGTTGAAAAACCAACAGAATTACACAGCAGTTTTACACTCAGCCCTCACCTCCTTGGAATGCACCACTTTACAGTTAATAGTTCTTTATGAGTAGGGTTTCCCAAATGTTCCTAATAATAACATTCACCTATTTCCCAGGACACCTCTTTCTAGATCCTGATGTAGATGATCTAACATGGGTCTCTGGGAATCCATAACTCTTGAACTGCTGCTAGATCACCTTTTGCTAAGGGAAGAGGGAGATACATTGCCACGAGACTCAGGCTCTCTCCTGCCCCTAAGATTTTGCATTTTCTGACCTCTCTGTCAGGATTGCAGTTTCCCCTTGATCTTCGAGATCTAGCTCCTCACCATTCTTCAGGTCTGTTTTCATGTTCTTATCTCAAAAGAACCTTTCTTCATCACCTTATGTACTTGAGCTCATCCTGCCTAATTATATTTCAGCCCCTCACTATTTTCATTTCCTGTGCAGTGGTGATCATAATCTGTACATATTTTGTGGAAGTATTTGTTCATCTTTTGTCTACCTAAACTAGCACACAATATTGAACAAGGCAAGGACACTTTTATATCTGTCTCTTCTGCTTAGTCAACTGCTTGATGCTCAAAAAATATTCATTGAATGAATTAATGAATGCATGGAACTGCCCCAAACTCATGAGTGTAGTACCCCGGTCCAGCGTAAGCAAAAGTCCACAAGAGCAGAAACATTCCTAGGACCTCATCTGTCAATTTCCCCATTTTCCCAAAGGAATGTGTGAAGAATAAGATGATTTTGTTCAATTTTAAAAAATAAACTTTCAAGATGTGAATTCAATAGTCAGTCAATGGAAAAAAGATTAGTATAGTGCTAGTATTTTAAATATTAAGGAAAAAGAAAACATTTTGTTTCATGAGCATGTCTTGCTATGTACCAATATGACAGTCAACTGCCACAGTTCTTTGCTTAAATATGTATCAAAATGTGTGTGAGTTTTCACATAAACATTTGTGGATAATCTATACTTCAGGCTAGAAACTGTCTCAAATTCTTCCCTCTTGGTTACGATAAGTGCTGGGTCTAAATCTTACCCTTTTAGTAGCTAAAGCTTCCATGAAATTCATTTTGCTCATGTGTATTATAGGGTTGGTTCATGAGTGAATGAGCTAAGAGAGTATTTTCCTCTTCCTTTGTTAGCTCCTAGGTCTTCTCTCCATCTCTCTCTGTCCTCATCTGTGCCCCAGGAGGCTGACTTCTATGGTCTGGACCCTCCATCATCCAGTTTCTGCTTGGGCACACCATATAGGAGGTACCTGGAGAGTGATCAGAGCACAGGAGGTTTTTTTTAAAGGTGAAAGTGATTATTCTCCTGGCTCTTTATCAGCTCCATTCCATTCTTCTGTGGTCACAGTTCTTATCAAGGACTGCTTTTCCATGGTTCCAGCTACCACTATGCCTATTGGCTCTTTTCCCTCCCTTGCTTCACTGGTGCCCCAACATCACTTAATGGCTTTCTTAACTCTATCCATACTTCTAAATACTTCCTTCACTTTTTATTTTATTTTCATTTTAAAAAGCATAAAACCAAGGAAAATAAAACAGAATAAAACCAATCAAATCAAACCAATGTAAGTGACTCAGGACTTCAAAACAATATGAAATCATCAATAGTTGCCATAATGCCTCTTGTCGCCTACAAAATAGCTGCAGATACCCTCAGACATAGTGAAAATCAACCAGAACAGAACAGAATAGAATCAATAAAAACAAAACAATGAATACAATAAAGGACTTCAAAACAAGACAGTAGCAAATGCAAAATGGTTACCATAATATATCTTACTATCTTTGAATTAGCTGCTCATGCCATCACACAAAATCAAACAAAACAAAACAGAATAAAACCCAACCCAACAAAACAATGAAAATGATACAGAACTTCAAAACAAGATAATAGAGAATTAACAATGGCTACCACCTTCTGAAGGAGATCCCCCTTAGGTGTCACACTGCATACCGCCATCCTCTGAACAGATGATCAGACCACTGGCCCTAGGCCTACAAGGTTAGTGAAACACCAAAACACCACAAGCATCAAATTGCATTTCACATGTATAGCTATCATCACAGCCTGTGTTTCTCCAAATCAGCCAGTCACTTATACGGGGACAGGGGGCATTGGCTCTTCTTGTTTGCCAGACTGCGTGCCACAAGGAGCTGGGGTCTGGCTGTCCCGCCACTGCTGGCAGCCCATGCATGGCACTGATTCTCAGGGATAGCTTGCTTCTTGATGAGGCCTTATTCTCTCCTCCCACAGTCTACCAATGGCACTGACTCATGGGGAAAGGCTTGGGTCTGGCTGTCTCCCCGCCTGCTGCAGCCCACACATGGTGCTTCAGTGAAAAGACTTGTTCAAAATTTATATATACACAATGGAGTACTATTCAGCCATAAAGAAGAATAAATTTGAGTCATTTGTAGGAAAATGGATGGATCTTAAAACCATAATGCTAAGTAAAATAAATCAGATAGAAAAAGTTAAATACAGTATGGATTCTCTTATATGAGATACCCAAAACATAAATAATTTAAAGAGCAAAATAAGAGATGATATGAAACATGGAGATGGAAAAGGGATCTGGAGAACAGGGAAGAGGGAAGAGGGAAGAGGGGGAAGCAAAATGATCAATATGTAATGTGTATACATACCAAGTACCCAAGATGAATGTAATTATTATGCAACATAAACATATATCATTTGAAAAAACTTTGAAAAATTTACAGATAGTGTATTATTATTTTATTTTCAGATTCTGATCTATATTTTGATTTACTTTGGCCCAATTTCCATTTAACTGAAGTGATTGTAAGACTAGAGACAGTGAGAAGACTTTCCTAGGATGTCACCTCTTACCTGCTACTCCAAGGATAGGAAGCAAATGACTTTCATCACTCTTTTCTCTGTCTTCATACTTTTGATGTTTTAAAAGACTGCAAATGACAAAATAAAAATAGCTCACTATTGGATAGGGATTTTTTTCTCTTTAATAGAAGTTAGAGCTAATAGTTTTTTAAGTAACATTATTTTTATTTTTGTTTATTTTTTAATTTTAAAGGGAATAAAACAGAACAATAAAATGAATCAAAACAGTGATAAGATGGTAGGAAATCTACAATAGTTACTATACTGAATATCATTGCCTCTAAATAGTTAATGGTTTAAAGCTAATTTGAATTTCTTTAAATGAAGAAGCCTAGCTTGAGTACTTACTTTTGAAAGCTTAATTGTTCAGCTTTGGAGCAGTTTCATTTAGTTTTGAATGATAATAAATCATTTGAGTGGCCTATTTTGCTTATAAAGTGCTTCATTTGGCTGTAGTTCAAGAAATGCAACATGGCAAACAATACTTATATTATGAATGCTTCAGAAAACAAACAAATAGAAAGCAGATAAAGTCTCCAGTCTTTGAATCACTGTGAATGGATCCTAGCACTTGAACAAAGCTCATCAGATAAGTATTTATCATTTTGCCTAATTGCAAAGGGGCCACTTTCTACAAATGAACTATAAAATAGCTTATGCCTATTAATGCATCTAAATTTTATATTAAAATTTTATACACATAAAAGTGGTACTACATGAAAAATGCTTTGAATATTAGATGGGAAGTATACAGCAGTAAGGTAAAAACACTGGACCTGGATCTATGCTTTAGCTGTGACATATTCTAGAAATAAAACTTTCAACAAATTGTTTCACTTGTCCATGCTTCAGGTTTCTCATCTTTAATGGCATAGTGATAAAAGACTCCCAACTCCACAATAAGAGTAGTTTGTGTTTCCTCTAAAGCAGAGTTCTAGACTAGGAATAGAGAGCAAGTAGTTCACTTGAGAGGTAGTCCCAGAAAACAGGAATAAGAGAGCAAGGTGAGTGTGCCAGGGAAGGAGAAAAGTGCAAGAAAATTCTACAGGAGTGAGCTTGTTATTACTATAGTCAATTTGAGCTCAAATCCACAGAGACTCAGCATCCAAGAAGAATGTTCATCAGAATTGGTCTCCTCAAGCAAGAGAAGTATCACTGGCTAAAGCATTTATTCAGAAATTTGTTGATTATTACCAGATGTTAGTTCTCTAGCTTCTCCAATTGTGCCTATCTTGAAGTTAAGAGGGTCCTCTCTGTTCCTAGGACAGAAAAGAAGGGCAATTCTGTATGTCCTCCAAGTTGAATATAGGATACAGAGAACTGTCCTCCACAGAGATGCTGAAATCAGGGGGAATGTGACATGGTTCAGTGTGTCTGTTATGGGAAATATGTTTTAAGCATTTTTGTTTTTTAAGGCCTGAAGTGGGTAAGAAGGAGGAAAAAGGTTTCATGATACATCTGAGGTACAAGCGGCAAAGTCATGACTAGCAAAAAGGAATAGTCTGAATTGAATTTTATAGCTCTACTGAGAGGGCAACTGATGAAGTTTTTTGTTTGTTTTTTTTTCCTAGGAGAAGAGGTAGTAAGAAGAATCAGGGAAGGAATTTCCTACCGAGTGGCATTTGCAATGAAAGTATTTTGTTTTCTCCATGCCTGATATTTCCTTCTTGTGAAGGCAGATCCAGGAGTGTAAACCTTCAGGCCTCTCCATCTGAGAATGACCTACCACATTTGGCATCAGATAATAACATGGGCTTACATAACCCTATACCTTCCTCTTTTTCTTTGTTAGCTGAGCCTGCCTACAGAAGGCATGCTATTTCAATTCCCCCCATCACTACTTTTATATCAGCAGTATACCTGTCATTTTCAGGAATGCTGTTCACTTGGTACCTGAAGATTGACTGATTCTGAAGATCAGTATGAAGAAGTCTACTTGTCCACAAATATGAGCCACATTTTCCAATATCCTAAATGTTGGCTTTCTCTATGGATTTTGACTTCATGTAAATAGATATGCCACTAATACTTCTTGAACCTCCACAAGTGAAGATCATTCAACTGGAAAGAACTGCAAAGAACTACCTAGGGCATGACCCAGACATGACCCTACCAAAAAAACAAAGAGCTCCCCTGTCAGCCACCTGAAGAAGTTGCTACAGCCCAGAAAAACACCAAGCTCCTAAACAATCCAAGCTATGAGTTGCTAGGCAGAGGGGCTGAAATTGACATCATCCTTCCCAGTATATAAATAAACATGTTGTATTGGTTGAGCAGTACCTTTCCATCCATCAGGAGAATAAGGGCTCCACCTGACCCCAGCTGTGTCTCTTCTTTATTTTCTCATTCTCACAGTCCTTCCCCCTAAGAACCTCAGGATCCACATGGATCATGGCACCAAAGTATTACCCATAAATTGTGGTTTATTCCACAGAGGCTGTAATGGTACATAGAAAGACTTAATAATTATGTAGGACTAGCCTCATTTTGGAAATGGAGGAATAAGAGAGTACATATTTATAGGAATTTAGGTAATTTATTTTATTTTATTTTATTTTTGCGGCACCGGGGATTGAACTCACAACCTCGCGCCTGCCAGGGCAGGCACTTAAGCCACTGAGCCAAACTCCCGGCCCTATATTTATAGGAATTTAACAAAGAAGCAATTAGAAATCTGGACAATGACCTTAGCTCACCAAACATGCAATTACATATGTAATCAGAGTATATAGGTAGATTACTCATAAATATTGGAAGTATAAGGGCACAGAACGAACAAAATATTTCCCTTTCAGAATAGAATGTCTTTATAAGACATCTAATTCACTGAAAGAGACAGCACTTTCTGGTTATTTTTCTTTCAGGGTCAGACAGCCAATTTTTGCTGTTACCAAGCATCTTGGCAGAATTATTATCTCTTTGTGCTTGAAAGGGGCTTAGGAAATTAGTCTGGCTCCCTTATTTTTTGGCCTCTATAAGCCAAGGTAGGCAAAATATTTCGCAAAGGGTCAGATAGTAAATATTTTGGGCACTGCAGGGTTGTGGTCACAACTCAACTCTGTCACTGTAGCACTGAAAACAACCATAGACGACATCTTAAGTGAATAAGTGCAAATGTATGTCAAGAAAAAACAGAAATTTCTTACTTTTTTCTGTATAAAATAAAAAAAAATACATTGCAATTTGACATTGCTGTCCCCTAAAATGGCTTTTTAAAAGTCGTTTATTCTTACTGAGTTTACCAAATGTACCAGTTGATGAGTTAGAAATACAACACCTGCTTGCCCTCCACCAATAAATACATTGTGATAAGACTAAAAGCTTCTTCTCCTTTTCCAGATAGGACAAGAAATTCAGAGCATGCAGCTGTTCAGAGTCATCCAATCAGTTAACGGCAGAGCCAGAATTTGAACCCAAGCATCTCAAATCCTAGTCCAATGATATTCTTCCATATAGCACAGATTTTGGTCTATATGAATGATTTCATGCTTTATAGTCTTCCTGCAAGGCCATAACGGTAGCCTTGAACCCCCAAGTCTGCTGAGAAGGTCAGATTTTAACATGCCAAATGATTTTCTGTCAAAGTAGAGAACAGAAAACTTCAACTTCTAAAGTCTTCCCCTTGTATCTGGAGTTACCTAGGCCTAATCTGTTGCTCCAGACCAGTCTGCTCTTTCCTCGTGATTTATTAGGATTCTGCAGCTTCCAGGCTAAAAAGATATGGGAAAATAAAAATTAATTCTAGTATTCCTTCTCATTTCCATGCAAAATTACTGGATTAGTAGGAGATTCCTATGGCTCTCAATGGAACAAAAAGCACATTATTCCAAATATTCTGTCTCCCTGCCTATTTATTAATGCCCAAACAGAAGATTTTTAACCCTCACATAGAAAGAATACCTATTTATATACTCAGGGAGAGCCCAATAGCTATTAAAAATGAAATGAATAATGGAGGCCAAATGCAATGTCATTGGAAGATAGAGAAGCTGACACAATTTGTAGAAGGCTCTTAAAGGCCTACAAGTCTAAGTGATGCCACAGATACATTGACCATATCAACAACATCAGCCTAAGGAATGGTTACTTAAAAATGAATGAAAAATCTTGATTCAAAAAAGAAAAAGTCTCCAGCTAAAACAAATCAATCAATGAGATAAAATGGCCACACCATGGTAGGTCAAAGATCAGTTTTATTTTTTCATTAATTTTATTAGTACATTTCTGACACACGTAATGATCACATTCATCATAGAAAAATTGTATTTCCATGTAATATATCTTTATTCATTTTTTCACATTCTCTTCCCTTCCTTCAATCTTTCTTCCCCTTTCCCTTTGTAAAATTTTGTTTCTATTGCTTTTGTTGCATGTAAAAAAAATTTTATCCCTCTTCCCTCCCTTCCATTCCTCCTCTTCCCCCTTCTCTGTTCAACTTGGCATTTGAATGTTTTCTTCCTACTTCCTAGTATCTATCATCCATTTTGGTCTATATACCCTTGGAGTTTCTCACACAAGAGAAAAAAATGCCATATTTAAACATGCATGTCCGATTAATTTCACTTAAAATTTTGTTCTGAAGGTACACCCATTTACCTAGAAATGTCTCAAGTTTAAGGGATCAGTTTTAGATGCAACTGCTTAAATTTTATTAAGAGGACGTTCAGATGCTTGGAAGTCTCAACTTCAAATTCCACTGATTTGGTGACACTGGTGAATGGTTTAGAATTTGGACCAAAATTTGTCTGTTCTGAATAAACTTCACATAGATTGGGAATGACTAATACTGGACATTTATTATGGATTTTGTTCAAACTTATAAACTTATTTGTAATTCTACACCATTTTTTCTCTACTTTAAACACAGCCTTGAAGAGCCTTTACTAAGTGAATGGATACTGATGAGCTTTCGTAGTAAAACTCAATCTTATTTGTTTTATGTCATTTCTAAAAATCTGCATAAAACAGAAGGCATTTATTTTATAGTGTCATATAATTTGGATACTCTTATGATTCTGATGCCCCTTTCTCTCTCTCTCTCTCTCTCTCTCTCTCTCTCTCTCTCTCTCTCTCTCTCTCTCTCTCTCTCTCTCCCTCCCTCCTTCCTTCTTTTCTTCCTTCCTTCCTTCCTGCCTTCCTTCCTTCCCTCCTTCCTTCTTCTTTCATTCTTTTTACCCTGCAGTACTGCGGATTGAGGACAGTGTTTTCACACTGATCTATATCCCCAGTTCTTTTAATTATTTTTATTTTGAGATAAGTCTCACTAAGATGGCCAGGTTAGTCCTGAACTTGCCATTCCCCTGCATCAGCATTCCACAGTGCTGGGATTATAGATATGTGTCACTACGCCCAACTCCTTTTACTTTGAATTAACCCAGATTGGTATTGCCTAGATTTTTGGAATTGCTGTATTCTTGAACTTTCTACAGCAATATAAACATTCAGGCTTATACTTATTCAAAAATATTCACCAGGAAAGAATGAAAATTGGTGCAGCTGCTGTGGAAAATAGCATGGATGATTCTCAAAGATTAAAAAAAGAATTATAATATGATCCAGCAACCCTACTTCTGAGGATATATCCAAAAGCAGAAACATCACCTCAAAGAGACATTTGCATACTTATATTCATTCAGCACCAATCATAGCAGCCAAGAGGTGGAAGCAACCTAAATGTCCATTTATGGACAAATGGATAAGAAAATTTGGCACATGCATACCACAGAAAACTATTTTACCTCAAAATATAAAGAAATCTTGTTACATAGTATAATAAAGATGAATCTAGAGGACACTATGCTAGGTTGGTTAAACCAGTCACAGAATGATACTGTATGTTCCATAAGGGGTATATAAAGTAGAAGACTCAAAGAAGCAGGAAGTAGAATGGTGGTTACCTTGGCTGGGGGAAGGGAAAAATGAGGTAGAGAGTTTTGATGGGTATCAAATTTTAACTTTACAAGAAAAAAATTCTAGAGACCTGCTGAATAACAATGTAAATGTAATTATTTCTATTGATCTTAAAACAGATCCTGGAACCCACTTAGAAATAATTTAGATTACAGATTTTGTGTTTTCTACTATAATTTTTTAAATGAATTAGTTTTAGAAGGAATGCACCAGGCCTCTACATATACCATCACAGAGGCTTAGGAGGCAACATAGTATGATGGCATTGTAGACAACATAGATGATGGCATTGTAGACCAAGATCCAGTGCAATCCTATTGCTTAATAGCTCTATTGTATTTAATAAGTTAAAATATTTTTCTAAAATTTAGCTCCTGTGTCTGTGATATACTCATCTTGTAAGAGTTTTGATCAGACTGAAAGAAATCCATGCAGTTTCTAGTATTCTCAAAAAATGGCAGCTACACTAATGGCAATATGGTGGTGGTGGTGGTGGTGGTGGTGATGATGATGATTATGCTGCTGCTGATGAAAATGACATCAACTTGTTGCAAGGTGCTAAGTGAGAGAGACAAAGTGAAAGACAATTCTCAATCCTGAGGGCTTATCAGTGTTTTGGACTTTATTTGCTTTCATATAACAGGGTAACCTCCATCTTGGCTTAGGATACTTAGTCATGTAAAATGACAAACTCAAAATCTGCTATTGTCTCAAACTCTTCGTTCATTTCTGAGGACCAAAATAACCTTCTCAAATCCTGACCTGATCCAAGATGCTGATGAGTTATGCAGTCCCTGGCTATGAAAGAACATGTGTTCAAATGCTAGAAAGAGTACACTGCACACCACATATTGCTCGCTCTGTTGGATAAATGCATCTTTGTGCTCATATATGTTAGCTGTCTTGCAGCCTATTTTATGGTTTCTAGTTACAGATGATAATGCCATGCATTACAGCCACTTCAGCACTGCCTGCAGTATAGATTATTTTAGGACCTTCCTTTTGAAATTTTCATTGCGGGAAAATCCTTTCATAGTGTATCATGATTTGGACTGTAAAGAATTTTTAATATAGTGCACTGGGCTAGTATAAAATATGAATGAGTAGCAAATAAAAATGGCCAGATAGCTAAAAAGAAAAAGTGGTGGGGTTTTTTCCACCATAAATGATCAATAAAAACAAATAAATGTTCTCAAGTTTCAGATTTTGTTTAGGGCAAGGTCTGACAAACTATTTCTTCAAAGAGCCAGGTAGTAAATATTTCAGTATTTTCAGCTTGCACCGTCTCTGACACAGCTATTCAACTCTGCCATCGAATCACAAAAGCAGCCATACACAATACATAAATAAATTAGCATGGCTGTATTTTTGGACACTGAAATGTGAATCTCATATGACTTTCAGTTGTCATTAAATATTAATCTTCTTTTGATATTTTTGAACCTTTTGGAATGTAAATATCATTCTTAGTTAGCAGGTTGCACAAGCGTACGTCATAGGCCAGATCTGACCTTCAGGCTATAGTTTGCTGACAACTGATCTTGATAAACTACTCTTTAGAATATTAGTATCAACAGCTACAACAAACATCCCAAAACTAAACTCCAAATATCTTAAAGAGCATACTAAGACGCTTGTTACCTGACTTGAGTGTTCCCCCCATTACCATGCTCCAGCATTCCTCTATGCAAATATGTCACATTTTCTTCATTTCAAGAACTGTCATATCGCCATGCATTATCTGCTCCCTTTCACCACCATTTCTACATAGTAAAAACTCACTCATACCTTAAGGTACAACCCCAGTGCTATGTCCTTCATGAAAAATTCCTCTATACAATTCTTCCTCTGTCAGAACAAATGTTCCAGGTCTTCTAATTCACTGTTCTTTTTCTATACATCGGTGACATATATTAATATCATCTATCTTCATTATTGTTGTCTATGCTTTAATCAGATGATCATCGCTGTGAGGGCAGAAAATGTGTGTGTGCATCCAATAGCTCTATATTCATTCAAATTCAATTCCTAATAAAATGGAGCAGGTGTTCAATGAATACCTGCTCCTGAATGGATTTATTAATGCATTCAGATATACAATCAGAGAAGCTTTGTAATTTGTCCATCAACACACCTCTTTCCTTGCTTCCTTCCAACTCTGGTAGGAAAGCAGAGTGAAAAGGTTTCCTATGAAAAGAACAAAATTCCTGAGGAGCTACCAAATATTTTGTATTACAATCTGAGTTCTTATGCCAGCTGATGGCAAGTGGGCATGGCTTTTGGGAGCTTCTGAAATAAGAGTCTTATCACAAGGGTGTATTTCAGAGAATCTTAGCAAGTAGAGATATGAGAAAATCACCTAATTCCAGCAGCCCTTGGAAAATGATGGGGTGGATCTTAGAGACATCACAGAACCCTCTGAAAATCCTCCTGCAGTCAAGGCTGGGACACAGCAGCTCTGAGCCAGAATAGATTCAACTCCACTTGTTTGAATATACATTCTCATTCTTTGTAATAAATACCAAGAAGTGAAACCTTTGGGTCAAAAGTAAGTGTATAATTAACTTTATAAGAAAAATAAACTTTTCACAAGTGACGGTGCCATTTCACATTTTCACCACTAATGAATGAGAGATTCAGTTCCTCCCCATCCTAAACATGTGATCTGCTCAGTGCTTTTTTGTTTCACAACTGGGGGCTGATAGTTGAACCTGGGGCCTTCTCACTGAGCTACATCCCCAGCCTTTTTAATTTTTATTTTCAGGCAGGGTTTCACTAAGTTGCTGGAATAGCAGGCATGGGGAACCATGACCAACCTCAGTGATTTATTTTGAACCATTCTGGTGAATCTGTAGTATTTAATTGTGCCTCCAATTTATTTTTTTCTGAGGAATAATGTGTTGAACACTGTTTCATGTGCTTAGTGACTACATATATATCATCTTTAGTGAAGTGTCTGTTCAAGCGTTTTGCCCAATTTTTATTGAGCTTTTTAACTGGGTCATAGGTGTCCTAAATTTGCTGTATTTTAAAAAGAGCCCAGAAATCATATTTCAAATCATTTAACAAGAAGACATGGGACTGGGGGTGTAGCTCTGTGGCTCAAGCACTTGCTGGGTAAGTGCACGGTTATAAGTTCAATCCCCAGTACCAAAAAAATAAATCAATAAATAAATTTTTAAAAAGAGAGAGATAAAAGAAAAAAAACAAAAAAAGAAGATACATGCTCTGATTCTTAGTATTTCATTGCCATTTCACCCATGTATATTATTTTTACCCATCATCATATTCCTAAGTATCGATAGCACATATATTCCTTTGTTCCTTAAAATGACATGTACTTTCAATTGGCAAGTTCATCTCATGCTGCAGATTACCACAAAAGCTAAACTACTCCAATCCAACATACGAAACATAGATGTGGAGGACACTGAATTTTTTAATACTGTTATGAATTCTATTGATAAAAAGCTATTTGATGATAAAAATTCTTTCTCATAGTGGGTTAGCACTGATATTCACAGGTTTTCCTATGTAAATCAAATTGACTAACAAACAGGTCTTTACTAAGTACTCTGAGTCATTTCTACAAGATTTCAAATATTAAATTCTAGTTAAGAAACCCAAATCCTTTCTTTTGCCCTAAATTTTATTTGCTTGCCTCTTGAAAACCTGAATTAACTACTTTCATCCTTTATGGCAGCCATATACCCAATGAGGAATTCAAATCCTGAAAATTTAAATCATAAAAATTCCTTTATAAGTAACTGCATTAATCATACTAATAAACATTGATTTTTCAGGATAATTCATAACATATCCATACAGTTCAACTCCCTTCAGTTTCATTGATTAGGAAATGGCTTCAAGAAGCAAAGAAACTTTTCTGAGGAGGGAAAGAAGCAAGATGGTGGCTAAGATATTTCAGTGCCAATAACTTCCTTACAGAGCCACAAATCAAACTTTACAGTAGATAAAGAAACCAGGTGCAGGACCATCAAAAAGATCTACTGAGTGTTGAAGAGGGCAGAAAGGAAAGAGTTCGAGATGCCACCTCTCCTCTGACTCCAAGCAGTGTGGAGATGCCTCCCACTTGGAGGAGGAAGAGGGAATTAGTGCAGGCCTTAGATTTAAAACCCAGTAGAGGACCTGTCAAGGTGAACCCAGGTCTCAGGTGTAGCCCCATAACTCCCAAACCCACACCAATATTCACAAACTGAACTGTTGGAAGCACATTAGCCAAGAAGCTCACTGCCTCCATCCTACTTCCCCGTCTCAGGTAGCGTTGGGGGAGCTGGACTCCAACCACTGGGTAGCAGGACATGGAAGCTAGCACAGAAATTTCTCTGGGAGCTCAGTGCTGAGCCTACTGAAGCAAGACTCAAAGCCAGGCAGAAACCAAAGGCCCTGTGTGTTGTCCTGAGCAGAGACACTGAGCCCCTAGAACTTCTCCAGCATCGGGTGGAGAACTGCACACCAGTGGAGAGACATGAGCTTGTGCCTGAGTTACTTCCAGTTTTGGCATGGGTCTGAGCTATCCCACATGGCAGTAGACTGCTCAGGTTCCTGTAGCTGTGAATTTCAGGTGGATCTGAGCTTAGCATCACCCTTGGTGACTAAGGATATGTGCATCAATCTCAGGTAGCATAGCTGTCCCCAGGCCAGTGCTTACAGATGCGGCCTCTGAACCTGTCCCACCACCAAGCACAGATGCTTGTCTACAGCGGAATAGACTTGTGCTGTGGCCTGCATCAGTGTCTGAACCTGTCCCACCACCAAGCACAGATGCTTGTCTGCAGCGGAATAGACTTGTGCTGTGGCCTGTATCAGTGTCAACTGTGGCGTTGGCCTGTGTGACTTGTACCTTTGAGATTCAGGAATGAAACGGCTTAGTACCAGTGTTGGTGACCAAGGAACTGCCTTCACTAGCACTACCTCCAACTCAGGAAGCACAGCATGGAGCAAAACTGCTTTGGCTGAAGGCTAATCAAGGGTAGTTAGCACAGGGCTGCCCAACTCAGCCCAGGACCCCAGAGCTGCTCAGCAGGGACTGACCAGCATAGCTGCAGGGCCTTGGAGAGCTTGGGCTCCCCCTGACCAGAGTGCAGCACCCGGCCCTGGTTTTTTGAGGCAGGGTCGCACTGTGTAGCTCAGGCCGGCCTTCTGCTCATGTTGTAGCCCAAGCCGGCCTTGAACTCACAATGCTCCTCCTACCTCAGCCTACGGAGTGCTGGGATTAAAGGCGTTCTACTCTTCTTTAAGGCACAAATACAGGAGGCTTTGCCTGTCAGTGGTTTAATATTTGAAAAAACAGAGCCATGTCTTTTATAGGAATTTTGTTAAGAAATGTATTTTTATAAAGATATGTATGAGAATTTGGTAACATTGAGTTTTGTTTTAAACAGATGTCCATTCTTTGGTTCTAACCCAGAGAACTTCTTATACATTTTTATCACTCATAATTAGGATAAAAGTAATTATAAAATGACTTACTAATCTCTCTGATTCTGAGGAGGTGGCACTATTTGTTGACTAGTGCTAGTTTTCTTTAGGAGTGGCCTTGGTCTTCTAGTGACTCAAACATGTTACCTAATTAATTGAGCATTTGAATTGGAGCCAAGTTATGAAAACTTGCACAAAAGGGGATGTGATAGTGTTCTTAAAATTAGTATTCACAGTCAAGTGCTTGTTTTGTAATTTTTCACCATATCTTGCTTCTAATTTTCACAGTTACAAAACTGAACAATGCTCATCTCAGTTAACTCGTGGTTCCCGGAAAACACTTTTGCACACAGATGTCTGACACACTCCAATTGTCATTTCATTACAGATTAAATACACATTCTCCTGTTTTAGTTCTCAGTCCTTCCTGAGCAGCACTCAACCACTGCTGCCTCAACCAGGATAGGTATGCCCCTAATAGGAATCACAATACATTCTTCCTTCAGAGAATTTATAGTGATTAGTATTAATTCAGTTATGTTGTTAAGTACTCTATTCATAAATTGTTACTGCAACTTTACAATAGTCTTCTGAAGTTGTTATTCTTATCCTCATGATAAAATGGACTCTTAGAGGTATAAAGACTTATCTGAGGCCACTGACACAGTAGAGAAAGAGCCAGAATTCCACAACAGATTGAAATTCTGCAAATAATCTTATACATAGTCTCCATTGTCACTATTTGGTGAAATGACCACTTCCATTCTCATGTTAACCAAAATCATATGGATACTTACATAAAGTCTCGGGATAATGGTACCCAAAGTTTATAAGTGTCCATACCTGAAATTAAAGTTGAGGAAAGGTCTGTGGTTAGAGAAGGTGCTGTAATTGTGTCTGCTCCATAGCTTCCTGGTCTCCTGTGGCCACACAGTCAGGGAACACACACACACACACACACACACGCTTCACAAGGGGTTGATGTTTGTTTCCATCACTGTGATCTGTTGATGTTAAATTTCCCATCTACCCTAATGACTCTTTGCCACTACCCATATTTCTGGAGCTTTTGTGGGTATCCTTGAGGTTTTTAGCCTCTCCTTCCCTGAATCCTTAGCTCATCACTCCTGGCTGTGGAGTTCCCCACATGTTCTCTTTGACCCACTCAGGTGTATCTTCATGGAGTGTCTCATCCGCCTGCTGATAATGTCTCAAACTTGCTGCTACTCCCTGTTGTTTGGTTTATCAGGACTACTGCAAGATCGAGGGAAAGCTTTTTTTTTTTTTTTAACTTGCTTGAAGGGGTCAATTTTCCTTCTTTGCTTTCTTGCTTACCTGGAAGGACACTGGGAGATTACAGAAGAGCAATGGTTTTGGGGAGGAAGGAGGAGGGTCAATGGGAACAGGGGATTCATGAGAAGAGGTACAGTCTGAGGACAGGGTAGGAGGCTTGTGTGGTGTCAAGGGGAACCAAGGGAGGAGTGGGGACCCCCTACCCACATTGACCTTAAACATGATGGTGAAAACTCCTTTCTTTTCTCCCTTATAAGGATGCTTCTTCAATATCTCCACTCAGTGCTGGTGGTTTGAATTCAGGTGGAGAAGAGGTCCTTTTCTTCTCCCTCACTACAGTGCCTGGATCAGCTACATCAGTATCTGCACATGGTGCTGCTGATTTTCAGCAAATCTTCACTCACTGCTTCCCAGTGGTCTACCTCAGGTGGGCCTGACTTTCCTTTACATCCCTTTCCAAAGATGGCCACATGCCCTTGGACTTTGTGGTCAGTGAGTCATCATCCAGTGGTAGCCATGAGGGGTGGGGCTTAGACACCATGAAACACCATCTGGACAGGAGAAGGGGAAAGGGCTATTGCTGCAGAAATCTGAGATCAAACCAAATGAAAGGTTCTGCACAAAGGAGTTAGAATGCAACTTTTCTTATGCTAGAGAGGTGGTGGGAATCAGTTCCAAATCACCAGCCCCAAGTCAGTGTAGAGTTCAGTTAAATACGTTTCATAAGAAGTAAGTAAAAGGCTGATGGCAGGTTATTATAGGATTGCTTACATGCATTGATTCATATGTTGTCAAACAAACTAGTTTTAAGTAGATTTATTTGAAGGAATTTTTTATCATAAGGTAGGAACATTCTGGGAAGGAGGGAAGGGATGTGAGCAGAGAAAGTAGAGTTAAATGGGTCCTTGACTGGGCCAGTCTGTCCCAGACATGAAGTTCTTGAAGCAAGTTGGAAAAACGATATATGTTTCCTAAGTAGGGAAAAACACAGGCATTACAACTGGATGCAGTCAGGCTCACCTAGTGTGTTATCAGAAAGAAGCAGCTGGATTCAGACAGTTAAGGCTGACTGAGTTTATCAGGCTAACTATGTGACAGGCAGCAGGATGATAGTCACAGGCCACTAATTGATTTTTAACTTTTGCCATAAAATACAAGTTTTCTATTCTGTAACTGTACCTTTACAGTCTCATGAGTCCAACATACATGGCAGAGAAAGAAGAAATCTGCTTAGTACCCCCACGAAGCTCTCCTACACTCATCATCCACCCTCTTATCTCCCTGTCCTCAATACCAGTGGATCAGGAATCAGGGAGGTGATTACTCCATGATCTTGCCGAGGCCACCCCTTTCAGTGGCACATTTTCTTCTTTCCATGCCCTTCCATTTCCTAGTGAAGTGCCTCCCTGGTAACCTGGCCATATCTAAGACCATGTAGAGATTTCCTCATCCTCATCCTTCCCTCCCACAAATGCCAAAATACTGGACATTTTTAAGGAGGCTCATCAATAATCAGCGAGTCATGCCTGGGGTCTCAAGAGAGGGAGCTCATCGGATCAAATGAATATTAAATATAACCTTATTTGATTTGACAGTTTCATTAGAAATAATATGCATCCGAACTTGGAACCACAACTCTCAATCAGTTAGAGGGGCAGTCCAAGTTCCTCCCTTCTCACACCCCTCCTCGCATTCTCTTCCTTCTTTCCTTGCTTCCCTTCTTCCTCTCTCAAATTTCTATCAGTGGAAGGAGGATCCCACCTTCCTCCGTTCTCACACCGCCTCCTGCTGTTCCCTTCCCTCTTTCCTTTCTTCCTCCCCACTACCAGAGAACACACAGATGCAAATTCGCAGGTTCACAAGAGGGAGATTTTGTGGTCAACATCACTGGAAAGTATTGCTGTACAATTTTGGGACTAACTTAGTGACCATAGGCAGACCACTGGCAATGTCTCAGATAATGGAGATTTCTGGTCTCCCTTGGCATGCGACTTCCAGATCATAATGCATGGTCCTCGAGTCCCTGGTCATATATAAGACTTCAGTATGTGGGATTTCCTCATCCTTCCCTCCTACAAACTTCTCTATGCACTATGAAGATTACTTACCTCTTACTTACAACCAGTGTGCTCTTCTATCCCTTCCTTCAGTGTTCACTGAGGTTCCCTCAGTTTTTTTCATTCTGAAATCTTGTTTCCCACCTTCTTTTAATTTTAGTCATTTTGAGATAAAGACCATCTATCTCAATCTGATAAAAGCTATCTATGACAAACCGATAGCTAACATCATACTAAATAGACAAAAACTGAAAGCTTTCACTCTAAAATCAGGAACAAGACAAGGATGTCCATTCTCTCCACTCTTTTTTAACATTGTTCTGGAAACTTTAGCCAGAGCAATTAGACAAGAGAAAGAAATAAAAGGAATAAAGATAGGAAAGGAAAAAGTAAAACTAGCATTATTTGCAGATGACATGATACTCTACCTAGAAGATCCCAAAACTTCCACCAAGAGACTTCTAGATTTAATAAGCAGATTTAGCAATGTAGCTGGTTACAAAATCAATACTCAAAAATCAATAGCATTTTTGTACCTAAATAACAATCTTGCTGAGAGAGAAATTAGGGAAACAGTACCTTTTACAATAGCATCCAAAAAATGAAGTATTTAGGAATCAATCTAATGAAAGATGTAAAAGACCTCTATACTGAAAACTATAGTACTCTGAAAAAGGAGATTGAAGAGGATATTGGAAGATGGAGAGATATTCCATGCTCTTGGGTAGGAAGAATCAATATAGTCAAAATGGCCATACTTCCAAAACTGTTATACAGATTCAGTGCAATCCCAACCAAAATATCAATAACATATCTTACAGAATTAACGAAAACAATCCTAAAATTCATCTGGAACCAGAAGAGACCTAGAATAGCAAAGGCAATCCTGGGCAACAAAGACAAGACAGGGGACATCATAATTCCTGACCTGAAATTATACTATAAAGATACTGTGATAAAAACAGTGTGGTACTGGCAAAAAACCAGACCCGAGGATCAATGGAATAGATTAGAAGATCCAGAAACAACTCCAGACACACTAAGGTACCTTATCTTTGACAAAGGTGCCAAACACATTTACTGGAAGAAAGATGCCTTTTTAATAAATGGGGTTGGAAAAACTGGCTTTCCACATGCCAAAGATTAAGATTGGACCCATATCTTTCACCATGTACTAAATTAAAATATAAATGGATTAAAGATCTCAACATTAAAACAAAAACATTAAATCTGCTGGAAGATAGAATAAGTAAAACTCTTGAAGACATTGGTGTAGGCAAAGACTTCATGAATAAAAGCCAGACTGCACAGGAATTATTGCAAAGAATCAACAAATGGGATCTCATCCTACTGAAAAGCTTTTGCACAGCAAAAGAAACCACCAACAGTGTGAAGAGACTACCCACAATCTGGGAGAAAATGTTTGCCAGTTGTCCCTCAGATAAAGGGTTAATATCGAAAATATATAAAGAACTTAAAAAAATCAGTCCTCCAAGATTTAAAGACCCAGTCCAAAAATGGGAATCTGAGATGAACACACACTTCTCAGATGAAGAAGTACAAACAGCAAATAAATACTTGAAAAACTGCTCAACAGCACTGGCCATTCGAGAGATTCAAATGAAAGTAACACTGAGATTCCACCTCACCCCAGAAAGAATGGCTAGTATTAAGAAGTCAGCCAATAACAAATGCTGGAGGGGTTGTGGGCAGAAAGGAACCCTTCTCCACTGTTGGTGGGAATGCAGGCTGGTGCAACCACTGTGGAAGTCAGCTTGGAGATTCCTCAAAAAGCTAGGATTGGAGGTCCCATTTGACCCAACTATCTCCCTTCTGGGTATCTTCCCAAAAGAATTAGAAACATCCTACCACAGCGATATATGTGCACCTATGTTCATAGCTGCCCATTTCATAATAGCTAGATCTTGGAAACAACCTAAATACCCCTCGACTGAGGAATGGATAAAAAAGATGTGGTATTTCTATATAATGGGATACTACTCAGCTCTAAAGAATGATAAACTAGACATTTTCACTCTGAAATGGATGAGTACTGAAAATATACTTCTCAGTGAACTAAATAAGTCACACATATGTAACCATCTCATTGTTGCACTTATGTGATGAACTGAAACAAAATCTATGTATACAAAAAATTAGTTAAGACAGTTAACAAAAAAGAATTTTAAGTGAAAAGTAGCTTTCTCGGGATCATCTTCAGATTTCATTTTTAATGCGAAAAGTTTATTTGAAAACAATAGAGCAATCATAACAAAAAAGATAGTCATATAGCTGGTTTCTCTTGATTCATTGAGGCAAAAGTTTTGTGCTAATAATTTTTAGATAATGTTTCATGTCTGTATTTTTTATCCTAAATAATTTCTGTGAATATAATAATATGTAATGTGCTGATGATTGTTACTCTCTTGCTGGCTGGTTGTGAAATTGTTTTGCTTTGGTTTCTTACTTTCCTTTTGTTTAAAATAAAAAAAAATTAGTCATCTTGATTCATTCTATATCTGCTCATATATTCCTCACTTATTTGTATTCATTGTACCCATTTTTCTTTTACAGGGAATGCTTTCTTGATTTTCAAAAATAAATAGCATGGAGTTTTACTGTTTATTTTTGCTATACTGAGGGTTGAACAAGGTACTTCATACTAAGTTACATCTCCAGCCATTTTTCTAATTTTTTTGAGACTGTGTCTGGCTAAGTCCCTAATTTGCCCTGCCTTGGCCTAATCTTGAGCTCCTCATGCCTTTGCTTTCCTCACTACTACTATGACAAGCATTGGCCACCACTGCAGACACTGAACTATTTTTAATAGAGAAATTTATCCTTTTACATTTGATGATAAAACAAATGCATTCACTTATAAATAGTCTTTCATGGTGTTCATTCTTCTTGCCATTTCCTTCATGTTTCACATACTTTTGTTGTCTTTACTGTCTCTTAAGTTCTTTCTAGTAAATATATGTTTCTTTCTAGTAAATACATGGCTCTGAATTGTACTATTGATAATACACATTTTTCATTTCTGCGAATTATACTTATAAGTATTAAAATCAAAACAGTATTTACTAACACCCTCATAGGACATAGAAAATTCCCATTCCTTTTACCTCCTATATTAATTTTGTTTTGATTTTGTCTGTTTCTGTGCTTTGTGACCTAGTTAATTATAAAGAGCATTTGTTTATATCATTGTTTCAAGCATCAGGCTAGAAATCCCTACCTGGCTGGCATAATCAATCTCATCATTCTTGCTTTAGCCTGCTCACACCTCACCCTGCCCTGGTCTGGTTCTCAAAACCTCCTTCTCCCAGCTCCCGTAACCCTGTGCCAGCTTCACATGCAGCAAAGATGTAACTCGTTCCACAATCATGTCTCAGCTTTGTGCCTGACCATCATTCTCTGGTGACTGTAAAGTGTGCCCATATTTTTCCACAGAGATTTTGATGATTTATTGATTTCTTTCTTTGGTCTTTTTACTTTCACTCTTCAAAGGTAAAGTATATCCAAACTGCGTGTTGCAAGAAAACCTTCAGCATTCTATTCTAAGATCTAAAGAGGGAAAACAAGGTAATCAAATTTCAACAACATCTTTTCTCATTCTCTGCCAGAGGCACATTACCATGAAAACTGTGCTGTCTTTTAAAAACAGAGTGTGTATTCCATCAGTGGACACAAGGGAGAAGCTAATTAGCTTGCACCAGAAAACAACTGTATTTAATCTTCTTGGATAAAATTATATGAGCTAAATTCAATCAGTTCAGATTTAGTCAGCAGGATCCTTGTGACGTTTTTAAATTCATAAGTTCATTTTAGCTTATCTTTATAGGAAAGGTTTCTAGCATAGACAAAGACTGTTTTGGAGGGTGACATCCTTTGCCTCCAGATAGGAATTATATTAAAAATTTTCATGATTAGTCAGGCATGAGAGCAGACCAATCAGAATAGACCTGAGCTGTAGATAGTATGTTCGGCCATTTGAGTGGGCAGCAGTTGAGAAAAGTCTTGCCAAATGGGTTGAGACACATCCTGGCGCTTCTAGCTCCTTTCAGCCTTTCAAGTCACATGATGCTCCTTCCAGCTGGTTCTCCTTCAACAGCTGAAGACCTCCTAAGCTTATTTTTAAAACACTTACTGAAAATTTATTGGGGAAGAAATTAGAAAGGGTAGAACTAAAGGAAATAATTGCAAGCAACTATTTGGGTTCAGTAATTTTCTGCGAGTGTATAATCATTATAAAACTGTACTCAAAGGTCAATATCAAGGGATTAGAAAACTCAGTGAAGACTTGAGGATATTAGGTCATGTGCAGAGATCCACTGAGAAGGTGAACTACTTGAAGGTTGGCTAAGAACTTATATCCGTGAAAGTAATGATTTTCTCTGGAATTAAAAAACAAAAAGAATTGCAGAATGTAAGTGCAAAAAACTTCTTACAATTAAAAATAAATGAGTTTAATGATATATGAAGTTGGTAATATAATTAGAGAAAATAATTATTTCAAATGTCATTGGAACAGTACTTCGTCTTTGCATCATTAGGGCATACATTACAAAAAAAGAAATGCAAAAAAATTTCATTTAGGAGTTTTATAGTTAGTGTTAATATTGCATTGCTATCTTGAAACTATTGTTGTGTTGTAAAGGACAATGAAAATAAATGACATAGCTCAGAATTTTTCGGTGTAAAAGAGCCATTCTTATAAAATCAAATAAGTAAAAATGCTTTAATGATAGATTTAAATTGAAAAAAATCAGTTGTGTGTGTGTGAGTTCTTTAATGCTGTCTTCTGAGAATACTCGGAATCGATGACATGCCCAAGGCTATGATTCCCAAATGCCATTATCTACTGAAAAGAAGTAGGGCTTTTCAGAAAAAGTGTTATTTCTAAATATAGAATATTAGAAATGCAAAGTGAACCTGAGACACTCTGTTGAGCTAGAAAGCACAGAGTTACTCAAAGACTAATGGAATTGAGTCAAAAGAACACAGAAGCTAGCCCTAAGGAGTTTCCCCTTGCTAAATTTAGGGCCATTTAAGAAGCAAAAATTATAATGAGGCTGTATATTTGAAGAATGCAAAGTAATTTTCATAATATTATAACTAAATTTACTAGGCATGGTTATAAGCCTTTATGCAATAAGTGAAAATTGCATACCTTCCAAATATATGGCTATCGATTGAAATGCACTACCCATATTAAAACTCACAAGTCTGTGAGAAGAAAACAACAAAACATTTTTTTGCTGTCATTGCATTATTACAACTATTCTTTACAATTCGTATTAGGCAACAAGAAGCATTTGTCCTGGCTTGCAAAAGGAATTACATTTCGGAGTAACCAAATTGACAAAGCTAATGAGACAGCTCCTTCTCAAAGGAGAATGACAGCTTTTAAGTACGGGTTGAATGACTGAATTTGAAAACCACTGATTGGTGGCCTCTTGTGCATTCCTTCATTCAGGCAAGGATTATCCACACATGTTAAAACCGCTAGACAAACTGTTGGTGGGAAATTGGATAAGCACCTGGCATCAAGGAACCGCCCCAGAGATTAAAAACTGCTTGCTAGAGAGGAAATGTAACTTTGTAAAGGAGGAATCTGGTTGTCACCAACTTAACCCAGACATCAGCATCATTACTGAATAATAATCAGATGAGCAGAATTAATGAGCTCCCTGAGATGATGTGGTAGGAAACACACATCATCACTTATGGACTATTTCTCCAAATAAATGTTTAATGTGAATGAAGTTGGACCTGAAGATCCGACTTCCAGTTTAGAGGAAATACATGAGAGAGAGAAATAAGCAAAATGACCCCATGGGGTAATAATTAGACAAATACAGGAAATGAAATTATTATGTGAAGCAGTTGAATTCCACCAGACACAGAAGATTTGGAAGATACCAACAGTGTTCACACTGTGTAGGTGAGAACTCATAGGCAGAAGCTTCCACACTAGGATGCATGCAGAGCAGAAACATCATGGGTAGTATTACAAAAGAGGGACTCCTTTTCATGAGTAGTCTTGTAGGTAAGGGGGCCTGGAGAAAGTGATACACAAGTAATTGTGTAGTTAGTTGCCCCTGCAAAAAGAACCCGGCAGTCTTTCAGGAAGTTGAAGCCAAGTGCAGCACCACCTGCTGGGTGAGAGCCACCACCTAACATCGAACAGGAAACTGGAGAAAACCAAGTATCATTGGGTGAACAATTCTGCTTGTCTCTTTAGGAAGATGATGCAGTGTAGGGACTTCTGGCTTGGTCTTTGCAGCAAGTCAATAGATGGGGGAAAAAGAAGATGTTTTTAGAGTACAAAAAATTTAAGGGAGACAAAAACTATGTGCTCCTTGATTGGATCCTGGATTGGCATTTGTAGAAATTTGAAGATGAATTGAAGGATAAGTGATAATAGGGAATTACTGTCAATTATATTTTATTTGTAAAGATATGATCACATACAGACTCACTGTTTTCAGAGATGTGTACTGAGGTGTTTAGGGTTGAAATGCTGTGAAGTCCATAAATTACTTTAAACTACTTCTGACAAAATAGATGAGGCAAATATGGGAAAATCTAAATGATGGATGTCAATTAAGTTTCTATATTTCTGTGTGAAAACCTTGTGTATAATATATATTCCAGCTAGTATGTCATGAATTAAATAAAGCATGAAGATTTAATTATATATTTAATTAAATATCTTCAATGTATAATAAAATATTTTAATTAACTATATTTAATTATATATAACTGAATATAAAGAATGGAAGTTTATTATATTATCATTTTGTATCAAGGACTAAATGATTGCAAGCAAGCTGAAGACTTTAATTAAAATAATTAGAGTATCAGTAGAAGTCTAAGTAGGAACTGAATTAATAAATGTGCTAACTGGAGCCCTGCTGAGAACCTTAGTTCATTTGGATTTAACTGTGCCATTTATTATTTCTAAAAGCAGACTTTAATATTTGTTCAGCACTTTACTTTCAAACATTTGCAAAATATTAAAAAGTTTTCCTTCAAATCTGAGCTCCCAGTCCTCTTTTCAGAAGAAAAACATTATCAGTAGTTTTCCCCAATATTCTGCTTTACAGACTTATTGTTCTCATCGTATACTTGGAATTATGCATTTTGCTTTTTTTTATTTTAGTTTCTGTTTTGCTTAGATTTTAGATTTTACTACAACATTTGTTTTTTCTGAGAAAGGGCCTCACTAGGTTTCCTAGACTGATCTTGAAATTGTAATCTTTCTTTCTCAGCCCTCTGAGGAGCTAGGATTAAGACCTGTGACACCACTCTTGGTTTTATTACAACTTTTTAAACTTTTCGTTTTTAATTTTTAATTTTATTAGGAAAGTTTTTCTAATATTGAAAAGGCAAAGAATAACATAACAAAGCTCTATGTGCCCAGCACTGAGCTACACTCCCTTTCTTTCTTACATATTAATAGATTACTAATCTTCATAAATCAGATCATTTTCAGACAAATCCCCAGTACCATATCATTTCCTCCAGAATGCTTTGTTATGCTTCTTTGAAATATGAGGACTTTTCCTTACATAACTTCAACATCATTATCATACCCAGAAAAGTATTTTTAGTATCATCAAAATATACAGTCATCATTAAAATGGTTCACAGATACACTTTTAAAGTTGGTTTGTTGCAAAGACTCAAAGTCCACACATTGCATTTGACTGAAATGTCTTGTTCCCACCTTATCAAAATTTTATTTTAATTAATAATGCATTTTAGAGATCATTCTACTTTTTATTGACTGCATAGTAAGCTGTTGTATATGTATCCCATAATGCATTTTATCTAGTCCCCAGGAGTGGATGATTAGGCTTTTCTCAGCCATTTACTATTACTTAACATATTGCAATAAATAGTATCAAACATGACATTGAACAATATGCAAGCATGTATATAAGATAAATTCCTATAGAAAGTATTATATATTTAAAAGTACGAGGCCTTGCAATTTGTAACAGAAATAGACAAATTGTCTTCCAAAGACACTGTCCCTAAAATACATCTGTTTTTCCAAACTCATACCATCACCAAGTGCTATAAAATTTGCACCAATATAATAGGCTAAATATGGTATTTTCATTTTCATTTTCTTTCTTTCTTTCTTCCTTGCTTTCTTTTTTAAAATTTATTTATTTTTTGAGACAGGGTCTCACTATGTACCCCAGTCTGGCCTCAAACTTATGACAATCCTCCTGCCTCACCTCCTAAGTGCTGGGATTATAGGCATGCGCCACCATGCTCTGTCTTCATATTCTTAACTGAGAATAAAATTAATTATCCTTTTTTATATTTATATAATCTGCTTTTTTTCTGTGAACTGTGATCTTTGATCATTTTGCAATTGGATTCTTAGCTTTTACTTATTGATTTGCATGATTAATGTTTATAGTGAAGAAATTTTCTATTTATGTGCATTGTAATTATTTTGCTCATTTGTTTGCCTGTCAATTTCTTTGTCATATTTTCTGATACATTGAACTTTATATATATGCTATTTTATATCCACTCCATGTTGATAAAACACCACTCATGTGCCTTCCTACATAGAGCATTAGAATTTTCAAAGACCTCTGCATGTGCTTGTAACAAGAGAGGGGCAAGTCTGGCTGATGCCACACATCTTTCATCTTTGTTGTGAGTTATTGTCTGGTAAACACTGATACTTATGCGAGCAGGTATTTTTCCTTAACTTCATCTCAGAATTATTTCGCCATAAATGAACACTCTTGTCAAACAAGTTTGAGAAACGCTTGATAACTTCCTGGTTAGTCTTTATTTTCCCTTATTACCATTAGTGTTGTAATTGAGAGTTAGAAGAAATGAGTTGTGATATTTCCCTGAATATTAGTACAATTTCTAATAGTGGTTAAGTAAGGTATTTAGTGAAACTGGTTACCTAAAAAGTCCTCCTGAAACAAAGGCAAAATCAGTTTTTAGTGGGAAAAGCTAGAAATCAGAACTGTTTAGCTTCTTAATGCATAATATTAGACAATGGAAGAGCTAATTTAGCCCTTCTGTTGAAAAATGATTCTAAGGAAAAAATGAGAAGCTAGAAGTTAAATGAGTTACCCAAGGTCAAACAAGAAGTTAAGTGGTGAAGCCAGGATGCTTATCTAAATTTACCAGATCAGACACCAACCGTTATACTGTGTTTCCTTAAAAAAAGAGGAGAGAGGGAGAGAGAGAGAGAGAGAGAGAGAGGTAAGAAAGAAAAAGAAATAAATAACTTGAAAATGAAGAGGGCATTAATGTGAAAGTAAATTTTGGATGTTGCTGGCCCTCATTTATCTAGCAAGGCAATAGTTTCTGCATTTAATAAAACTACTTTGCTTGTATAACCATGAGACACCCATCTTGTGAAAATATGTTATAATTTTCATGCTCTCTCTCCTCCCCGAAGTTGTTCAGGTGTCACACCATGCTATTTATGGGACAGATGTTTGGTATTTCTTGAATGGATTCTTGCTGCTACTCAAAATCTCAAAAGAAACAGAGTGCTTGGTTTTTACTTTTGAATCTTGATTTCACATGTACCTCCAACACATATGCAGGATGTTCATATTAATAAAATTGTATGTTTTTAGTGTAAGGATATTAAATCCTTCAGTAAAGAGAAGTTTTCATTATTAAATATGAAATTCAGAGCTTGGCATGAACTAGGGAAATACAATTCAGATTTTCCTTTTTAATACGCAAAGTTAGGGCAATGTATAAACAAAAATAGAACTGTATAACCAAAATGTGTATATATCGAGTCCACTGGAATCTTATGTGTAAACTCTAATTGTAACAACTTTTGTTGAACGTTTTTTGTATGCTAGGTGTTAGATTTGAGCCTAATGTGGTTCATCTCATTTTGTCCTCATAACAACAATTTGAATTGCATGCTACAAATCCCCACCACCACCCATTTTACAAATCAGAATACTAAGGCTTAGCGGTCAGAGTAGATCTACAATGTAAAATTAGGATTATTCAATGTTGACTTCCTAATCACTTCCAGTTTCTAAGTGCCAAAATGTTCTATTATACTTTAAGGACCCACCTTTGTTGATATGGCACCGGCTTCTCCTCCAGTCTGTGGCATGACTCTATTGGAGAAGACTTGAAGAGGAATTGTACTTTCTAAGTCTTAAAAAGTAGAAAATAGGTGAGATTCAAATTAGCAGAGAAAAGAAGGAAGGACCATCTAAAAGCAGAGAACTAAAATATTGGGAGTCATGAACATTAACATTTGGCAGGTAGTTTATGCATTAATTTCAAAAATATGATGCCATGGTTTTTTACTTTTTTTCAGATTTTATTTGTTATATTTTTCTTGTGTAAAAACCCTTCTGTCGTAGCTACTGCTGGAGCTTGAGTCCTTCGTACGGAGACTGTGGTGTGAGTTTTTACAAGATGGTCGGTGATTTCCTAGTAGAGAGACTTGATGAACAGTCTCTTTCCAGAGGTCAGGATCAGGTAACTGTAGGTCTTGGAGATGGTAGAAAAGGTGGCCTTAGCAAAGTTGCCCAGAGTGACTTGCAGCCCCTGACACAGGTGCAGCAGTCATCAATGCCAGCTCCATGTAGCAACTTCTTGGGCGCAGGCACTGAGACGATGCCAGCCACTTTGGGGACAGGGATCAGACACACCAACATAGAGCCACAGCAGTCTGTCACCTTGCAAGGGACAGAGTGGGGCTTGCCAATCTTGTTCCCCTCTAGCCTCTCCGCATGGGGACAGTAGAGAGCTCAATTGCCAGGATTATGGCCCCACGAATGGCAGTGGATATTTGCTTGGAGCACTTTACACCCAGGTCAACATGATCATTGTAGTCCTGAGTGGAGACGAATGCCTTGAACCTGGTCTGTGGACCAGTATAAGTCTGCTTCTGCAAGGACATGGTGTTTAGAACTTCATCCTTGAGAGATGTGTCCAGGAAAAAGTCAATCATCTCAGACTCCTTGATGGGTAAGGAGAAGAGATCAATTTCCTCCAAGGACTTGATCTTCATGTCCTTTACCAGCCGGCTCACCTTGGTGACAGGAATCAACATTTTGTCCTCAGCCTTATCATCGGGAGTCCCCTGATCTCAGCCCTGGCCCCTGTCTAGCCTGTGCCTGTGGCCTCGAAGGCCAGTGCCGAAGCCTCTGGAAGCTGCCATGACCTCCCATGCTTGGGCCCCTGGGACCTCTGGGCTCTCCACTGTTTAGAAGTAATGGTCCCGAACTTTCTTTTCCATCCCTAACAAATCTGATCAACTACCACCTTGCCAAGAAACTACTAAAGTCACCTTCTTTCTTGAAACACAAATTCTAGACAAGTTGGGATATGAGCATGCTGTAAATGATTAAAGATGAAGTAAAATATAAAGTTGAATCTTGTCTTAAACTTTTTAAGTTGAAACAATGAAAACCTTCGCATGGAATGTAAAATGAACACAATCTGAAAGTTAAAATGATTGTAGCACGTTACTGTCCTTCACAATGCGATCAGTCTTATCAATTTTAGGCACAGCAGCCCTGAGTTCCTTTTGAAGAATTGCCAATAAAAATGCTGAAATAAGCTTTGCACATGCTGGGAATATCATGACATCTGTTTTCAAAATTACTTTGCTGTAATTGTCAAATCTCATTATAGTTGGTAAAAATTGTTTTCTTTCACCTGAGATAAGTGCCTGTGATTTTAAATAGCAACACTTCAAAAATGATGATTGTGAATCTTGCTAATTATATAGTTGTGCTGTGTTTGCTAAAAGGACAGGACTCTTACCACTGACTTATATCACTCTGATGTTCATGGCTATGAGCAGCAATGAACCTGACATCAGAAAGAATTAGGCAGAGAGGTAATGTAAGAGCTGATACAGTAGGATCAAAGGCAGATGAATTTAGGGGCTTCAACAGTGCCATTGGAGATCTGAGTTCTTTGTTGCTCTCCTGTGAAGATTTGAAATCTGCAAATAATAATAATAATAACAATAATCTTCATCTCTAACCTGTTGGGTTGGCTCCATCCTAAAGCATGCTTGCTTTATCATTGAAGGACGTCTGCAGGAAGTAATGTACACTCTATTCACCTTCATTTATGTCTATCAGTTGAGAGATTTCTTGCAAGATGGAGGAATCTTCCTTCCCAGATGCCCTTGGCAAGTCTCTTCTGGTATCTCTCTTTTGTCCAAACTGGCTTAGGACTACCAAGAACTGAACTAATTACTGGAAAGAAGAATGAAATTTCAGTTATTGGTTTAGAGACTAAGTTGCTGGGATAGTATGGATTCTGAAGAGTTAATCACAATACTCACCATACCATAGTAATGTAGCTCAGCATTAAAACATTTTAGGAATTAGGGAAGTCCTTTCTGAGAAATTAAACTAATTGAAGGAAGTATGATTTAATTTAGCAGACAACCTATCTCTGATGCATCACAGTGGGTGTACCTATCACTATTGTTTTGTGTGATCCCAAGGGTTTTTGTGACAAAATAGGCTATGTTCAGGAGCAACTTCTTAAGAAAACTTCCCTAGGCAGGTTCTCTGATATCTCTCTGTCTCTGTCTCTGTCTCTCTATCTTTTTCTCCTTAAAATTTTTCATAATAGAGAAAGGACTCTCTTCTTAAAATTATCCTCCAGGATTCACGGTCCTTCTCGTCACACTGGTATCCAGTAACACCTCCACAGTCTAGTATTCACTTTGCTCAGGTGCACAACTAGATTTTGTAATAATTTGGGGGATTTTTATCTGGTTTGTTCTTTTCAGATAGAATTTCACTGTGTAGTCCAGATTAGTCTTGAACTCACTATGTAGTCCAAGCTGGCCTCAAACTCCTGGAGATCCTCCTGCCTAAGACTTCCCCAGGCCTGGGTTTACAGGCGTGTGCCACCACACCCAGTCGAGATTTTATTATAATTTTGGAGACATTCAGTTTAAAAATAGTCAGTAGTTGGTTGTGGCATAAAGTAATTCACAAACAGAATCCTGATTTAGGTTAAGATTATAAATCCTTAAGAGGCTATATATTTGCAATTTCAAATTTGTTGTACAAATGACCATATTCTTATTAAAATGCAGTTTCTAATAAGCTGAAAACTTGTCAATGATTATGTTAATGTCCACAGCAGGAAGGGGACTTTCTGGAGGGCATAGTGAGATGATAGAACACTAGGACAGGGGTGGGAAGAGCAAAATAAGCCTACTGAAGAGGTTGAGCTAAATTTTGCATTGTAAAACACAGCCCAACCTACCATTCTTTCCACACATGCACTCAGATATAACAGATGATCTTCAGTGTTCAGGTTGAATTGGCTTGCTCCTCCCATTCATTTCCCAAGCCTGGGTCTCATGTTAAACAGTGTACTGACTCATAGAACTGCAACTATACAAGTTATATGCTAGATCCCATGGCCAGATTTCATTTGGTCCCTTGGCCTCCCTTCACTGCAGTGGTTAACTGCTTCTGTTGGTTTCTAACAAGCTCTGGAGTTCCAATACCAAATAGTATCTATCTCCCCCACCTCCTGTCCCCACCTCTGTGACATTCTTAGTCACATACTAGTCCTTAGCCTGGGAGACCCCACAAGAGTAGCTTTGGACAACACTGCCAGAGAACACACCTATCTCTATGTTCTCAAGTGTACTTTTTCTACTTTCCCTTACACACACACACACACACACACACACACACACACACACTATGTCTGGGAAATCTCAAGGGAATCTCTGTTATTTCAAAACATCTTGCTGGAGGTGCTTCCAGAACTGGGTAACTAAATTCCTGTTTCTCCCTTTTAGACCAGCGTTAGGGAGAATAATAGGCAGAGATTCTATTTCTTTCATCTAGTTCAGCATCTCTTCCAAAATAAACACTTCCTTTTAAGCATTGCTGAAACTCACTCATGCAGTTTCTGTTTAGACTCCTCTGAGACAGCCCATTCCTTTGCTAGGGAGGCAGGTTTATATTTGACAAGTTCCACAGCTTTAGCTGAGAATTGGCAACACTGTATTACTTCTTTACTTTGGCCCTTGCTCTAATTTTTTTCGTTCTTCCACTTGGAAATTCTTCAGAAAGTTAAAGACCACTATTACTTCCCTGAAGGTTTCTCACTTCCCACTGACACATGACTATTTCCTTTAATGATTCTGCATTTAACGTGATTCCTTTCATGATTCTGCATTTAACAGGATTCTTGTGCTTTATTAGCTCAGTAATCCTCATCTGTTTCTCATTTATCAGTATCCATTTTGAAACTTCTTGTCCAGGACATTACCTAATAACGTTTAAATATTGAAACAATTCCCTACAGAGTGCTATACTAAATATTAATCCTAAAGAAGAATAATTTGCTTGTTTGCTTGCTTCTTTAAACAGCCAATTCACAGCATAGACTTTTATAGCATTTGGATCAACTAAAATATCTAGGTCTTTTATTTTATTTTATTTTATTTATTATTATTAAATTTTGGAGTGGCTATTAAACAAGCCATTCCTCATACCAGGAGATAGCTGATGTAGTACAAAAAAGCACTGTGCTTAGAAGATATGTGTTTGAGCTCCAGCTCTTAAGTTTACCCACCTTGGATAAGTTACTTTGCCCTTCCTGGGTTTCTGTTGTTCTACCTGGAAAACAGGGTTATTGAGAGGATCTGTCTTCCCTAACTAATGGGGTTCTTTGGAAAATCAGTTGAGATGGTACACGTTAAATTGTTTTTGATTTGAGAATGCAGTGCAAATGTTAGCAACACCTCATTATTAGCTCATGTTTCTGTAATCTAGAACCTATTTAATTAATTCTTAAAGATGCTAAGAAGTAACGCATCAGGATATTTCCTGAGTTCAGAAAGACAAATGGAGTCAATGAGTTTTGAACATAAAATTTAACATAGCATTTACTCTAAACCAATTTCAATATGATCACTCTCTCCTTTTTATGCACATTACTTTGGTTTTTATGCTTGCGTTTCAAACAGAACCTAAGCAAGAAGAGAGAGAAAGATATGAAACATCCATGTGCCAATCAGTAAGAATGGGCAAAATATTTTTCTGTTATTTTTATTTTTACATATGCAATAAGTGGAATATTAAAGATCAAGTTGAAAAATTCTTTTTAGCCCTATTTGCCACATTTTCCAGAATCAAGTGCCAGTACAGAAGGCTGTACTTCTTCCCTGTCCACTTTTTACATTTTTATTACATAGATAGACATCCATGAACTAGATATGATAGTGTCTTATATGTTTAAAATTGTATGAATGAACCTTACTGCAAATTGCCCCATTTACTCAACAGTATGCTTTGAAGATCATCTGTGCTAAACATTCAGTTTATATTTATTCATTCTAACCAATGTATTTGATCTGTGCACAGAGAATTATGTATTTATAAATTTCTCTATTAGCCACCAATCAGGGTGCTTACCAGTTGCTTTATAATCACAAACAGTGTTAAAATACTCTATTGGAGAGCTCTCCTGATGCTCCTGTGCTAGATTTTCTCAAAGATTTATGCCTTAAAGTGAAATCCTTGGGTTCCAGGCCGTGTACATTTCAGTTCTTTTACTATAGGCCTTTTATTTTATTTTTCAAATTAATATGTTACCTTTTCATTTATTTTCTGATTTCTTGGTTGTTCACATTCCTGCAATGCTATTCTAGGTCTTATTTTGCTGTCTGATGTATGTGCACCATAGTAGCAACTACTTGTGATGCCCACTAAAATACAAGCACACACAAACACAAACACATGTACCTGCGTTATTCACTGGTAGACCTGAATTTCAACTTGAAAAGAGACATTTTATTTGACACATTTTGGAGTATTTGAGAATTAAACTTATTCTCAATTCACCTTAAGCATTTTGGTTTTTGGTTCAGGAATTGTATGGAGGCTTTTAAAGATTTCTTTGTACATCTGTTTTCCCCAAGTTTCCTAACATCTAACTCTTTTGTCACTTGTCACCTATTTTCTCAAGTGCTGCTTCTTCTTTACTCTGTTGTTAGCTGCACCACATCCAGATGTTTATATCCTGGCTACCATAGACTTGTAGACTTGATTCTCTTTTCAAGTTTTTAGTCCATCTTTGTAACACATAATAGTAATGTTCATTTTGGGTGGCATATGCAATTAATAGATCTTGATTATTTTTATCCCTTTATCTATGTCTCCTTTGCCTCCCCTCATTCCTTCCCCATCCTCAAAAAAGCTTGCTTTCTTGTTTTCTACCTTGTCTTCCTAATTCTATTTATTTATTTATTTATATTTTAGGTTTCTACCATCTAGAGCCAGTGGTAAATTCCTGAGTTCTAGCAACCAAAAAAATCTTTTGATGTTGTAAATGGCCCATGGAGGGTGCAAAATCACCCTACACAAAGCATTATACTCTAAGTCACTATCATCTGCCTCCTATGACACCAGCTGAAGGTTCTGTCAGGGATGGATGTGGATATACACACACAGATGAAAAAGAAACATCCTGTCTTTCCTGGAAGTTAGAGTCATTTGGGTAAGATTAGGTAGGTAGATATAAGATTTCTGATCTTGGCAAAGTGAGATAAACTGCCCCAAAAGGTGTAAAAGTAGAAACAACAATAAAATTTACGTTCTATAACACATTACATTTGAGAACATAAATGTGAATATTCTAGTTATTGTATGCTTGGCAATAAGACTTCTGCCTTTATTTTCTAGGTTATTTATAGGTGTGCATTGCTTAATATGCCATGTATATTATTGAAGTGAAAATTTCTTTTGCATTTTCATCCAATCTCACCTTTTATTAAAAAGAAATCATAATCCCATATGATGTGTAGGATTAAAATATGTTATTTCCAATTTTATAAGAACTTGAAAATTAACTGAGAAAATAATTATGGTTTGAATAATACTTTCTGTATAATTATAAGATATTTCTATAATCTCCACAGGTTTTTCTTCTAAAAATGTACAAAACTTCCATTTGGTCTGTTATTAAATTGTTCCAAAGACTCAGAATACATGCAGTCAGAACTCTTTGTTGGTGTCTCCTCAACACTTGAGTAGCTCCAAAGCACCTAAATTGAGGCTCCCAGATAAATCTTTATTTTCTTGCTGATTTAATATTTCATAATTTGTTCAAACAAGCCATGGCCAATGTAATTACATGAACGACTCAGAAACTCTTTTGTCATTCCTATAGATCTCAAAGATATTGGCTTTCCCTAGGGAGTAGGGGAAGCCATTGTGAGCAAGTTTGAGCATGCCCAGAAGGAATTGCGAGCTGGGAGGAGAGGACTGAGAAGGAGTCACAGACAAAATTTCCGTCTCCTCCAGGTTTTCACCCTTGAGAAATGAGGGATGAAAGGCTGTGGGAAACATGGGTTCTAGACTTGATTTGGCTGCAAATCCTCCTATTGGAGGACAAAAGCTCAGACTGCAAATCCAACTGGATGTACCTTCTCTGAAAATCAAAGATGTTTTCATGTGTGAGATGGGTGAGGAAGTAGCAGGAGACCAGATGCCTCTGTGGAGAGCTAATTAGTTTTCTAATCCACAAACTGTGAAGGAGGCTTTTGGAAAATATTGACTTCAGAAGTAGAATTTAAATGTACTGTAGACCCCTGGTAGACATGATAATTCTCTCAAGGCCAATTTATAGCATGTACTTTAAACAATAAACTTAACACATGTTAAATATTAATAATGACTTTTGGCCAAGACTTTTTGCCCAAGTTTTATTGCTTGATGAAACTACCCATTTTTTAAAGTCCACAGAGACAGTTAAAATACAATGTGTTGAATGCTACAAGAGAGTTACTGGTAGAGGGGAGGGAAAAGAGAAACCATGATGCATGAGAAAAAGTTCAATGACAATTTAGCATGGAGGGAACACACAGGTAGTGGGGAAAGGTAGGTTCTGATAAAGAATCATGAGCCAGAACTGGAGGAGTATAAATGCCCTTAGATGAGGGTGGCTTGATCCAGGCAGGATGAGAGTGAATGATCAGATTTGTTCCTTAGAATAATCATTGGGACTGCATACAGTGAAGCATGGAGTGTCCGGACAGAAGGTAGGAGACCAGATGATGAGTTCAAGAGTTCTCCAAGGAGGAAGAGAAAAGACTTCAAATAATGTCCCTTTCAGCCATCCTTCTCTGATGGTCCTTGCCTTTTAGACAGCAGACCTTCCATTATGCCTCTCAAAACTTCAGTTATCCTTTCATTCCTCCTACATTCATCTTAAGCTAGAGATGTAGAGTGAGTGTGACAAAGGTACACAATGGAGTCTGAATCCTTGATTTTTAATTCTGATTCTTGTATTTATAAATTCTGACATCTTGAGCCAATTGCCTAATTTTTATATTGAATCTTCTTATCTATAAAATGGAATGTCTTTTCACCTTACATAATAAAGTCTTTGGTGTGTGTCTCAAACGTGATTGTGCTATGAAAGTGACATAAAGAAATCAACAATTATTTTTACTAATATTGATTCCATGTCTATGTCCCTCAACACACACACACACACAAGCACATATATACACACTCAGAGAAAAAGAGAAAGATGGGGGAGGGAGAGAAAGAGAGAAAGAGAGAGAAATCACATGGAAGATAAAGTCGAGATTAAAATAAAATAAAATAAAATAAATTGAATGTCTTAACTTTTCATGATTATGGGCAAATCATTTTGAATTAATAAGAGCTAGCATTTCCTAAGAAGAATTAAAACTAGCATTTTCTAAATATAAAAAGCCAGTCTTAACTTCTTTGCATGTTTTAATTTATTTAATCTGCACAACAACCTTCTAAAATAGGTACTGTTATTGCTCTTCGAATTTTATGGAGGAAGACTTTAAGGCACAGAGAGCATAAGTTAGCCTGTGCAAGCTTTCAGAGAGGGTAAGAAGGGGAGCTGGGCTTCTACTCTAGGGAACATGTTTCTAGAGCTCACATTCTCAGTTGCTACACCTCCTTTCTAGTTTTGAATATTACTTGCACATGGGCATTTTATTTTCTTGTTAAAAGGATGGATTGCTTCTATTCTCTGTTATCATCTTTAGCTGCCTTTGATAATTTAGCAACATTTAGATTTATCTTATTAAATTCCTTGGAATAATCTCCTCATCAGAATTTCAGAGCTAGGCAAACTTTACAAAAGCATGCCATGAGTCATCCTTTCCAATTTCAAATTATTTGATGCTTGGTGACTTCAACCATTTCTCCAGGGAACTTGGTTCCTCATTTCATATCCCAGCAATTCTTTGAATAAAGGTCATTTCTAAATCCACCCTCTTGATTGCCTTTATCACTTGTTTGTGGTCGCCAGTTTTCCTTGGTCCTTCCTACCTGTTCTTAAATGTAATCACACATGGCCTCAGTCAGTAGCCCTTCATCCTGATAATCCACAGCATTTCTCAATCCCTGCTCTAATAGCTGAAGGTAAATAGAAAAAGCAAACTTAGACTTAATGAATATTTCATTCGATGAATATTTATTTTTTCATACTCTGTCACATGCATAAAACGAGTAAAACACATTGAATTCAGGGTCCTTTCCAAACTCTTAAAAATAGATCTCAAGTCTGTCTCTGTGTCTCTGTCTGTCTGTCTGTCTGTCACACACACACACACACACACACACACACACACACAAACACACACATACAATTTTAAATTCTTTCAATTTTATCAGGAACTAATGAAAGATGTTCTAAAGCCCAACAAACACCTCTGACATTTCACCTAAGTGTTCACCCACATTTCTAGGCATGATGGAAACCTCAGGATACTGTGCTTGATCTTAGCCAAAAGGTTGAGAAGCAATAAACTATAGGATAACATATTCAGAAATCTTCTGCTTGGGTTGATGTGGAGTGGTGAACCTATTTATAAACAATTTATCTTCTTATTTAGCATAATCAAAAACAGTTAAAAGCAGTTTGAAGTCTGTTCAATGATCATTTCACAGTGTTTAGATAGCATTTAACCAAACAATTTTCAGCCTGGGGGTATCTGGCACCCCAGGAGACACATTCATTATCTGGAGACATTTTTGGTTGTCACTGCTGTAAGGGAGGCTGTTGTTGGCATCTAGTGACTAGAGGCCAGGGATGCTACTAAACATGTAACAATGCATAGGACAGCTGTGTATCCTGCACAGCAGCCCCACACAAAGGACAAAGAATTACCCAGTTTTAAATACCAAAAGGTCCAAATTTAAGAGGCTCTTAAAACTGCTTAAAACATTTAACATAATTTTTGCTTGCACAATTCCATGTCCTAAAATGCGCTCTCCTTGCAGTTACATAACATTTTAGCCCACAGACAACTTTGGTACACCTAAAGTTTCCTTCATATCTCATTCATTCTGGAACTAAAATGGGGAATTCTATCAGCTTGTAAAGATAAACCAGACCTAAACCTTACATAGCCAGCACAATCAGTGACCCACAGCCCATGTTTTTGATTGTTCATAAAATTCTCCATTTTTAAAAACCAAATTTCTTCTTGTAATTTCATTTCCTGTTCTCAGAATTTCAGGTTTCTAAGACTCAGTGTCATCTGATCTCACTTTTGGCTTGATTTTGTGTTCTTTTGAAAGGATATGTCATATCAGCCTTCTTAAGTTTCTAAATGAGAGAATATGTTCTGACATATGACATAGCAAAAATTGCACCTCCAGATGAGATCCAATCTGAATAATCAGAGATAGACTTTGCTGGAAAGGCTGATGTCTTTTTAGTTATCCCACAAAAAAATGCGATTTATTCTTATCAACCTCACTCCACAGTGATTGCCCTTGGTAGAAAATGGTGCCCCCATCAGGGACTGACAGTCACAGCTTTCTCAACTCAACCCAATGGCCCTTCTTTTCTTGGCCCAGTGCCACCAAGGACTGTTGGCTCACCCCAAAATCAATCCTCTTAGCTACTCTTTCATTTTCATTTAGTAAATTTAGAATGCTGTGAAGAACCCTTCAATCTCTCTCTGGGATTATATCCAGGAGCCACTTTGCCTAAACAAAGTCATTGATTTTAATGGAACAAATGAGAGAGCCAATTTGTGTTGTGTGGCATTCTGACAAAAATGGAAAAATGCTAGGACTCATTTGTCCCAAATTCTATCTCTAATTATAATAACAACTCTGCAACCAAAGCAATCTTTCAAACATGTGAATTAGATCATGTTACTCCAAGGTTAAACCTCCTCCATTACTGTTAGGATAAATTCCCAAATCTGCTGTGTAACTTGTAATGCTATCTCATAGTCCATGCCTTTCTTGCCAGTCTTAATACACTCCTACTTCATTGAATTCTATGCTCTCCTCTTCTGGGTCTCTGTAAGTACTCTTTCTTCTTCCTGGAAAGCTCATCCTGCCCACATTTGCTCCTTTGTTTTCCTTAGCTAACCCTTTCTCATCTTTCAGGTCTGGGCTCTAATTCATTTTCTCCAAAAAGTCTTTTCTGCTTCACATTATGCTTGCTAAAACTTCACTGGCTTAAACAAGCCACATGGCCAAGTCCAAAATCAAAACGTAAGAACATATACAATGATAAGGCCAAGGCAAATGTGTAAATGTAGGAAAGAAGTCAGATTGCAACCAAGAAAGCAAGTAGTTGCCACTATCCCTTTCCCTGAGTGTACAAATGATGATTAGGGATGTAACAGTGCTCTTTTGAACAGAGTCAATGCATTTACAGATGTCAATGATGTCTCTTTCAGATTCCTTGACTAGGCATATCCTCCATTTGAAGCTGCATCACATCCTCACAACATCCTAGATCAATTAAGGTTCTTCTTTCCTCCAAAAACTGCAACAGCTCATTTTTTTCTCTGAAATTCTGCGGTTAGTTAGACTGGTAGGGGTAAATCTTCAAGCCCTTCTGAACAAGAAGGCAGCTGTATGCCTAAGAAAGCAAAAAGCTACCTTATTTGAAGCCAAGCCTGATATTCTAACCTGGCTGCAAGCAAAGCTTACAAAATTCAAACTATGTTCAAATAAGGTACCCCATGACAGGTCTGGAATAAGGCCAATACCCAACCACAAAAATTATTAAATACCCCTCTCGAAGTTCCAGCTCTACCGGATCCTACGGCTCAGCACGACCCACCAGAGGAACGCCCGGCCAGCCTTGCAGGACACAGAGGTACTCAGCCCAGCCCAGCCCAGGACCCCAGAGCTATTCATCAGGGACTGATCAGCATAGCTGCAGGGCCTTGCAGAGTTTGGGCTCCCCCCACCAGAGTGCAGAGCCCACACCAGTTCCATACTTCAGTGGAGTGGCCCACGCCGCATCCTAGAGCTCACGGGTCCCACACAGTCAGAAGCAAGGTGCTGGCACTGTAGGCCTAGGACTCGCCCAGGTTTGCCTGGTACGGCAGAACCCCTGAACTCCTTGCAGCCAGACTTAGGGTCAGGGTGGTGCGACACTCTGGAGTACACTCTGCCTAGCTCCCTCGGACCAGGAGGGCTCGGCCCCCACTTGGCAAGGTGGAGGCTCCACCCACATGCCCCGGGAGGCTGCCCTCACTTGCTGCGCACAAGATCCAGCTCTACTGGGTCCTGAGGCTCAGCACGACCCACCAGGGGAACGCCCGGCCAGCCTCACAGGACACAGAGCCACATAGGCTCTAGAAGAAAATAATAAAACAAAAGACCAAGAGGGAGTCTCAGTCCCCCAGCCCACTGAGAACAAACCCAAGAGACACTGAAATGGAAGACAGTGGGAGTCACACAACTGAACTTTCTGAAATGATAGAAAATGCAGTAAAGAAACAGCTTGAGGAAGCCATAGAGAAATTCAAGTCAGAGATATTCTCTCAGCTAAAAAATAAAATGAGAGAGACAGACCCAGGGTCCGTGCGGCATCACATTCCAGGGTACACTCTGCCTAGCTCCCTGGGACTGGGAAGCCTTGGCCCCCACCCAGTTAAGGCAGAGGCTCCACCTTCACGCCCCAGGAAGCCGCCCTCCCTTGCTGTGCATAGGACCCAGCTCTACTGGGTCCCACGATTCAGCATGACCCAAGAATCAGCACGACCCTCAGGGGAATGCCCAGCCAGGCTCGCAGGACACAGAGGTACACAGTCCAGCCCAGATCAGCCCAGGACCCCAGAGCCGCTCCTCAGGGACTGACCAACATAGGTGCAGGACCTTGGAGAGCTTTGGCTCCCCCCACCAGAATGAAGAGTACGTGCGAGCTCCATACTTCAGTGGAGCGGTTTGTGAGTGCAGCATCCCAGAGCTCCCAGACCACCACCCAGCCAAGAGCAAGGCCCAGCACTGTAGGCCTGGGACTTGCCCAGGCTTGCCCTGGCACAGCTGTTGCTCAGAACTTGCAGACAGACCCAGGGTCCGGGCGGCCTCACACTCTGGGGTACACTCTGCCTAGCTCCCTAGGACCAGGAGGCCTTGGACCCCACCCAGTTAAGGCAGAGGCTCCACCTTCACACCCCAGGAGGCCCCCCTCCCTTACTGCATGCAGGATCCAGCTCTACTGGGTCCCGCGACTCAGCACAACCCACAACTCAGAGCAACCCACAGGGGAACGCCCGATCAGCCTAGCAGGAAACAGAGCCACATAGGTTCTAGAAAAAACTGACAAAACAAAAGACCAAGAGGCAGTCTCAGTCCCCCAGCCCACAAAGACCAAACCCAGGAAACACTGAAATGGAAGACAGTGGGAGTCAAACAAATGGACTTTCCGAAATGATAGAAAATGCAGTAAAGAAACAGCTTGATGAAACTATAGAGAAATTCAAATCAGAAATATTCTCTCAGCTAAAAACTGAAATGAGAATCATTATTAAAGAAATGTTGTATATATCTAAAGAAGAGCAAGATAAAAAAAATAGAAGAACTTAAGAAAATGATCGAAACTTTGAATGAACAATATAAGACACAAACAGAATGCATGAAACAGATGCAAAGGGAAATGCAAGAAATGAAAAACTCCATGAAAAGTTTGAAAAACCACTTGAATGAAGCTGATGATAGAATCTCAGGTCTTGAAGACAGCATGGGAGATCATGGTCACAAAAGAAAAATCTCCTAAAAATAGTAAGGAAAAAGGAAACAACAATTCAACAGCTACAAGACGATGCCAAGAGAAATAACAGAAGATTAACAGGCAAAAATGAAAAAGCAGGGGTCAATACTAATGACCTGTGAAGACTATTCACAGAAATAATAGCAGAGAACTTTCCAAACATGGGAAGAGAATCTGAAATACCGGTAACTGAGGCATACAGAACCCCAGTTAAACATAACCAAAATAAATCCTCACTCAGACATATAATAATAAGTGTATCAGAAATACAGCACAAAAACAAAATACTAAAAGCTGTCAGAGAAAAGAAACAGATCACCTATGAAGGAAAGCCTATCAGAATCACAGCAGACATCTCAACACAAACATTTAAGTTAAGAAGAGCTTGGAGTGAAGTACTTCAAATCCTGAAAGAAAACAACTTTCAACCCAGATTGATGTACCCTGCAAAACTATCCTTAAAAATTGATGGAGAAATAAGATACTTTCATGACAAAGAACAACTGAAGAAATTTATGGCCACCAAACCAACACTACAAAGAGTACTGAAAGACATGCTAGAAAGAGACAAAGATAGTCACAATCTTAAGAATAACAACAAAAGGAAAACACTAGGTAGGGCTAATAATTAAACAGAAAATGAAGAAAACCAACAACAGAAAGATATCATGACAGGGATGAGTCAGTACATATCAGTTATATCAATCAATGTAAATGGTCTCAACTCACCAATAAAAAGAAACAGACTAGCAGAGTGGGTTAAGAAACAAAACCCAATGATATGCTGTGTACAAGAAACACATTTCACTCAAAAGGAAATTCACAGACTAAAAAGCAAAGGCTGGAAAATAATACTCCATGCAACAGGAACCCAGAAAAAAGCAGGGGAGGCTATTATGTTTGCAGACAATGCAAACTTCAAACCGAGAATGATCAAAAGAGATAAAGAAGGTCACTACATACTTGTTAGGGGAAAACTTCAACAGGAAGAGATTACAATCATAAATATATATGCACCGAATATGGGAGCACCCAACTATGTAAGACAATTCTTAATAGACATGAAAAACCAAATAAACAATAATACAGTTATAACAGGGGACCTTAACACCCCATTGTCACAGAGAGATAGATCAACCAAACAAAAAATCAGCGAAGAAATTGCAGAACTGAATCAAGCTTGTGAACAAATGGACCTAGTAGATGTATACCGAGTATTCCATCCATCAACATCAGAATACACATTCTTCTCAGCTGCACATGGGTCATTCTCTAAAATAGATCATATACTGGTCCACAAAACATGCTTAAGTAAATGCAAAGGAACTGAAATAATTCCATGCATATTATCTGACCACAGCACATTAAAATTGGAAATGAATGACAAAAAAACCTACAATAACCGCATAAACACATGGAAATTAAATACCACCCTCATAAATAACCAATGGGTCACAGAAGAAGTTAAAGAGGAAATTAAACAATATCTACAATTGAATGAAAATGCTAATACAAATTACTGGAACCTGTGGGATACAATGAAAGCAGTCCTCAAAGGGAAATTTAGAGCACTAATCTCCCACATCAGAAAAGCAGAAAGAACACACATAAACAACCTAATGCTGTACCTCAAACTTCTTGAAAAACAAGAGCAAGTTAAGTCCAAAGCCCAAAGAAGGGAGGTAATTATTAAGAGTAGAGTAGAAATTAATGCAATTGAAACTAAGAAAACAATACAAAGAATTAATGAATCGAAGAGTTGGTTCTTTGAAAGAGTAAATAAAATTGATAAACCCCTAGCCAACCTTATCAAGAAGAGGAAAGAAAAAACTCAGATTCATGCAATAAGAAATGAATAGGGTGAAATCACTACAGACCCGGTGGAAATACAGAAGATCATCGACACCTACTTCAAAAACCTTTACTCACATAGATTCGATAACACAGAAGAAATGGACAGATTCCTAGAAACCTATGAATTACCAAAGCTGAATCCAGAAGATGTAAAGCTGCTGAATAACCCAATTTCAGCTAATGAAATTGAAAATGTAATTAGGACCCTACCAACAAAGAAAAGCCCGGGCCCTGATGGATTCACTGCTGAATTCTACAAGAAATTTAGGGAAGACTTAATGCCAACACTCCTCAAACTCTTCAATGAAATCGAAAGGGAAGCAAGTCTCCCTAACTCATTCCAGGAAACAAGTATCACCCTAATACCAAAACCAGAGATAGACCCATCCAAAAAGAAAATTACAGTCTGATCTCCCTATTGAACATAGATGCAAAAATCCTCAATAAAATACTGGCAAATAGAATACAGCAAGTTATCAGAAAGATTATACACCACGATCAAGTGGGATTCATCCCAGGAATGCAGGGATGGTTTAACATACACAAATCAATATATGTAATACACCATATCAACAGGGCCAAGGACAAGAAACACATGATTATCTCAATAGATGCAGAAAAAGCTTTTGACAAAATCCAACACCCATTCATGATAAAAACCCTACAGAAAATCAGAATAGATGGTCTCTACCTCTACCTGATGAAAGCCATATATCATAAACCCACAGCCAACATCTTACTAAATGGAGAAAAACTGAAAACTTTCAACCTAAAATCAGGAACAAGACAAGGATGTCCATTATCACCGCTCCTATTCAATATAGTTCTGGAAATATTAGCAAGAGCAATTAGACAAGAGAAAGAAGTAAAGGGAATAAGAATAGGAAATCAAGAATTGAAATTATCATTATTTGCAGAGGATGATACTCTACATAGAAGACCCCCAAAAATCCATTAGAAGACTTCTAGAAGTAATAACCAGATTCAGTAATGTAGCTGGATGCAAAGTGAACACTCAAAAATCAATAGCATTCCTGTACACAAACAACAAAGTCACTGAGAGAGAAATAAGGGAAACCACACCCTTCACTATAACATCCAAAAAAATGAAATACTTAGGAATCAATCTAACAAGGGAAGTAAAAGATCTATGCAGTGAAAATTACATTACTGTAAAGAAGGAAATTGAAGATTTCAGAAAATGGAAAGATATTCCCTGTTCATGGAGAGGAAGAACAAACATCATGAAAATGGCCATTTTCCCAAAATTATTATACAGATTTAATGCAATCCCAATCAAAATACCACTTTCCTACCTCACAGAGCTAGAGAAAGCATTCCTGTAATTCATCTGGAACCAGAAAAGGCCCAGAATAGCAAAGGTAATTCTGGGCAACAAAGGTAAGGCAGGAGGCATCACAATCTCTGACTTGAAACTATACTACAAAGCCACTGTTATAAAATCAGCATGGTACTGGAATCAAAACAGGCCTGAAGATCAATGGAATAGATTAGAAGACACAGCCACAACTATAAACACACTTAACCACCTCATCTTTACAAAGGGGCCAAACATGTACATTGGAAGAAAGATAGCCTCTTTAACAATTGGTGCTGGAAAAACTGGCTTTCCATATGCCATAAACTAAAACTAGATCCATGCCTATCACCATGCACTAAAATAAAGTCAAAATGGATGAAAGATATGAATATAAAAACAGAGACACGAAACTTACTAGAAGACAGAGTAGGTAAAAATCTCAATGACATCGGAGTAGGCAGAGAGTTCATGAACAAAAATCAAATTGCATGGGAAACACTTCCCAGAATCAACAACTGGGATCTCATCTTACTAAAAAGTTTTTGCATGTCAAACGAAATCTCCAACAGAGTGAAAAGAAAACCCACGAATTGGGAAAATATCTTAGCCAATTGTCCATCAGACAAAGGACTTCTAACTAAAACATACAAAGAATTAAAAGAAATCAGGCCCGTAAAATTCAAGGACCCAATCCAAAAATGGGCATCTGAGATGAACACATACTTCTCAGACAAAGAAATACAAATGGCAAACAAATATATGAAAAAATGTTCAACATCAATGATCATTTGGGAAATGCAAATTAAAACAACACTGACATTTCATCTCACTCCAGAAAGAATGGCCAAGTTTAAAAAATCAAGCAACAACAAATGCTGGAGGGGCTGTGGGGAAAAAGGAACTCTTCTCCACTGTTGGTGGGAGTGTAGACTTGTGCAACCACTGTGGAAATCAGTGTGGAGATTCCTCAAGAAGCTAGGATTAGAGATCCCATTCGACCCAGCTATCCCTCTTCTGGGCATTTTCCAAGAAGAATTGGAAACATCATACCACAGTGATATCTGTGCACCCATGTTTATAGCAACCCAATTTGTAATAGCCAGATCTTGGAAACAACCCAAATGCCCATCAATCAAAGAATGGATAAAAAAGATATGGTATTTTTATACAGTGGATTACTACCAGCTATTAAGAGATTGCATTGAGACTTTTGTAAGTAAATGGTCACGATTTGAGACCATACTCATAAGTGAAATAAATCAAACCCACATGTGTAAATATCATATTGTTTCCTTAGTGTAAGAAACTTAAAAAGTATATATGATCCAAATTCTATAATAAATACTATGTAAGGGTAAAAAACTGCTCGAAGAGCAAAATTAACTGGGAAGGGAAAAGGGGGAAAGAGGGAAGGGGAAAGGAAAAAGATAAATCTGTATATATGTATATGTAAGATAACTAAAATGAACACGCTGTTGAATGTATTCATTATTGAGAAAGAACAATTAATACTGATACGATTAGATCAATTTTACATGTCTATATCTGTTAATGTAAACAACCATTTTAAAGATAATGATACGCAATATTGCAACCATTGTGAAGTTTTTATCATCCTGTTTTGTAAACCTGTGATGTTACTTTTGTGCATTTACTCTAGTCGTTTGTTTGTCTGTTATGTTTTTTATCTTTGTTATATATGTCTTTTTTTCTGCTTAAATTAAAAAAATAAATAAAAAATTAAAAATTAAATACCCCTCTCTTCTGATCCACGTGAATGACTACTGCTTCTTTACCATTGACCATTCAAGCCTTGTTTTAATCCTCCTGCCTGCCTGATAATTATTATTAAGATACCCAATCACCAAATTGTCCCAGCTTCTTGATAACAGACAAGCTAGAAATCCTAATTCCTTAAATCCTCCTTAGAAGATTTAGCACAAGCCTAAGCCCTCTAAGCAGGCCCTCCTAGATCCACAGTGCTTCTGAGGGGAGGGGATCACTGGCAGAAACAAGCTTAATAAGCCTCATTTTGTTTTAGTATAGATGTGTTCTTGGGAGCGTTGGCTAGTGAGTTTGAACTCCTTTACATAGGTATTCCTATTTGATGAATTAACTGCTCTGAAATGGGCCTTCAAAATACACTGGTTTAAACACACAGAATTTCAAGCGCAGCTCAGTAGCATATAGGATTCTGAAATGATAACGCCAACTGAATTTAGGATTTACCCAGACTAGGCAGTGTGCTAGCTACTAAACAGATGTAGTCACTGAGAGAGCACCATTTCCCTCTTCTATAAATTCTGAATTAGTTAGTAATATGTTCAGAGTGACTGAATTTATTCCCTCATTAGTGGCTAGACTTCCAACAAGAGATAGTAAATTCTCTAGGATAACATCCACACCCATCTCACAGTAGCTCCTTATCAGACTCAAACCTTCTGAGAGTAAGCCAAATCATTTTCTACAGGTACCTGCAGACCCATTCTTCAGTTAGTGTAGAACAGATTTCTGGTTCCTTTGCTTTCATGTTTCTTCCAATGAGTATTTTGTGATTTTTGAAATATGGCATAGCTTTCATTTGCAGTCCCTGAAGGGTGGACATGAACAGTAAATTCTCACTTTTACCAATTTTTCAGATTCTATCAAAGTCATGCATGATCATATTACTAGAAAACGCAAGCATATATGTCACTTCACAAACATTAAACATAGTATTATTGGTAATTGGCAAATTTCCTTAAATAATTATTTGGAAAAAAAGTAGATATATATTCAGTATCAGCCTGAATACCAGAGAAGAAATATTAAACACTATTGAAATATTTCCCCAGGTATTAAACCAAAATAGTTCAGAAGTAGTAACTAATCATCCTGGTCTAAATTCAGTTTCACAAGTGAAGATGACTACCTTTTATAGTCAAATGAAAAAGGAAAAGGTTGAATGATTTGCAAATATTGATTATGCTTTTATAATGTTATTATAGAGATCTGAGCTCCAGTTTTTTTCATTTAGCTTTTTTTTCTTCTTTTCTTAATCAAAATTATACAAATATGATACACATTGCAGTCATTTGCAAATTCTCTAAGCAGATGGTTTGTTTTTATTTCCCCACCTTCTTGAACTCAGAGTGGCCATGAGCTTTGTCCTGGCCAATGAAATGCAAAAGGGGACTTGTATTAGTTTCTTCCAGAAGACTGGCTTTAACTTGCCACCATGAGATTCCCTATTATTTCATTGCTCTCAGCAAGGTGGCCGGGGGACTTCTGATATTGTAGGCTACATTAGCCTGTCCTAAGATGATGAGACATGGAGCAGAGGACCTCAGCCAGCTCATGAAAAATAAGCATTCAGTAAGTAACAAAGATGTTTCAGGTCAGTTAGTTATCATAGCATAATTTAAATCCCAAAAGAGGTCAGCATTTTTGTTTTTTTAAATAAGTTATTGTAAACAATACAAAAGTATATAGAGCTGAACTGTCCAACAGAGCAGCCACTAGTAATTTGTGACCACTTAGATTAAAAATTAAGTAAAATTAAAGATTTGTTTCCTTAGTCACACAAGCCACATTTCAACTCCTCAAGAGCCACATTTCACTAATGGCCATTGAACTGGAAAGCACAGATACCTGAGCAGTTGTCTCCTCACAGAAAGTTCCATAGCATTACTCTGGGCCTTTGCTTTTATTTTAACAATATTAATATTTCTGCCTTTTTTCTCTTCTTTCTTTTCATTTTGTCATTTCATTGCATATCTTTTTCATTTTTCTATGTCATTTCATTTTGGGGTTATTTCTTATAAACAACAAGTTAGATTTTGTGTTTTTTAACTACTCTGAGTTTATCCCTTTCTAAATGTATATTTAACCCACATGCGCACACTTAATATGTGTATCATTATTCTGGACTTTATTTATTGCTGTGGTTTGGCTATGGTTTCAGTGTGTACCCCAGTGGCTCATTTGCTAGAAGCTTGGTCCTCAGTTGGTGATGTTGTGAGATAAAACCTTTAAGAGGTGGAGTTTAAACTGCAAGGTAATTAGGTCACTTGGGGTCCTACCCTCAGGAAGGATTAACACAGTTTTCATGAAAAACCAGTTACTTCTTGTGAGAGTGGTTATTATAAAAGAACAATGTGTTCTATCCCTGTTGCTCACATTTTTCCTATGGTAAACAATGCCATATTAATAGGACCCAATCTTGGACTTTCTGCCTTCTAAAATGTTGGCTAAATAAATATCTTTCTTACATACATTACCCAGCCTTAGGTATTTTGTTATAGCAACAGAAAACAGATCAATACGTTCATAACATTTCATTTCATTTTATTTACCATGACATTTTTTCTTCCTTACCTGTCATTTTTTCCACATAACTTCTCTTCAGTAACCTACAACTATTCAGCACTTTTCAATTTAGCTAGTTCATAATCTTAAATTTTTAACAAAAATATATTTAAAATGTATTGTTTTATTTGGATTCCAAGTTAATCAATATCTAAATCTTCCTCTCAAATGAGGCAGAGCTCTCATTTCCCTCCTTTTTGTCAATCTCTCCTGTAATATCAAGAAATGTAAAACCAGGATTGTATTATTACAACCATTATTTTACTTTTGCATTCATAATTAAGTACAATGATTAGTAGCCTTTTCTAGCTACTTTAGCCTGTTGTTCCTCCTGGTGTTCTCTCACAGGACATATTTTTATTCCGCTTATATCCATCTTTTGGTAAAGCTTTCAAAGAGCCCTGAGTCTCTGCATACCCCTTTTACTTGAATGGTAGTTTGCCAAGTTGTAGTATTCAAAATTCTTTCTCTCAAGCTATATATATATATACCGGAGGAGGAAAGGGAAGAAAAAAACTAGTATTTATCCAGTGCAGGCTGTTCTGGCAGCTATTTTCAGTATCTCATTTTTTAAAATCATAGTATCTCTTAATTACAGATACCCGTTTGCCCATTCTACCTAAGTGGACACTGAAGCTCAGAAAGATGTTCTCCTGCCACAGTTATGAAACAAATGAGTGGCACAGATACTTTCAGTCCAATGTTATTGGACCTCAGAGCCCATGTCCAGGAGAAATAAGACTCTTCTAGTGATTGTCTCTACCAGGAACATCAATCTGTGTAACTAACCATGCACAAAATTACCTTCACAAGCACTAAGGAAATCAAGCGACAGATCACAAAGCCCATGCTCAGAATCTGGAGCATTACTTTCTAATAAAAGTATAATGTCAACCACAGCATAAGTTCAAATGTTCTAGCAGTCATATTTTAAAAAACAGAAGCAAATAGATGAAACTAATTTTAATAACTACTATTATTTAGATCGATATATCCAAAATATTGTCATTTTGACATCAAATCAGTGTGAATAAATTGAGGAAATATTTGGCTTTTTTGCTTACTAAGTCTGAAATCTAGTGTGCCTTTTACCCTTACAACTTATCTTAATTTGGAGTGGCCACATTTCAAGTGCCCCACAGCTACCAAAGGCTAGTATCCATCAGGTTGAGCTGCCCTGTTTTATTCCATGTAACTTTTGAAATCAAATACTTCCCAACAATTTTAGATAACATCCTGTGTGGGTGATTTTTTTTTCAGTTCTGGCTTGACAAAAGGAAGTCTGGCTCTTCCTGGAAATAATTTTATGGCTATCTTGTGCTAATTGCAGATACAAAATTAATTCTCCCTGGGTTCTCATCCTCATTATGTAGCACAGCCTCTTCTCCTGATCTATGCAGTCAAAAGTCAAAAGTGCCTTCTTGAAGCCAACTGTTAATCCATTCAAAAGACAGATTAAACATTTTCCTTGTTTGATGCCAGCTGAATATATATTCCTATATGCATCTGAGTTACATTTTCAGGCAAATACCTGGCCCCAGTTCACACAGGTCTTTTTAATGCCCCTGGGACAGTATCAGGATTGGGGCAAGCATCTGATAGTTTTCCTTTGTTCAGTTCTGAAGGATGTTATGAGAAAGAAATGTACATACAAAGCAATTTATTTTAAATCTCTAGGGCATCCACCATTTCATATTCTCTTCTGCCAACACTTCCACCAAAATTAATCTCCTAGGCCCCCCCTATAAATTCCCTGGAGCCTCACAACTCCAGCAGTATCAACAATTTAGAGACTAGAGTTTTAAATAATAAAGGATCCACTTCCTCAATGGCACACAATAACAGTTTGACAGTTGGGAACAGTGGGGACTGAAGACCAGCATTTATGAGCTCTAAACTGCAGCTTAACTTTCATGTCAAAAATCAGAAGACAGCAGTTAAAAGCTCAGCCAGAAACTCTTGGGGCCAGAGATACAGCTCAGGGGCACAGTGCCTGCCTGGAAAGTGCGAGGTTCTGAGTTCCATTCCTGGTACCAAGCAAACAAACAAATATATATATTTAAGAACATACATAAGAATTGCATGATTTGGGGCAAGTCACCTAATCTGCCTACCATTCTTTCCTGCATCTCAAAACATACGTCATAATGCCTACCTCATAGGACCATCGGGAACATTGAAAGATATGATGTTATAAACCCCCAAAAAGGTAGATGAAAACAAATTTTTAAATCTTAAAACTGAAGCAATTATCTTCAGGCTTATGTTTAAATGCTACCTCTGCTATTTCCTTGATTTGAGACCTTAAACATGTTTTCTACTTGTTAAGATTCAGTTTCCCTGGTTTTGACCTGGCAGTCAAAATCTTGGTCTTGAAAGATGTTGTTAGAATTCTATAAGTTAAGATATATAGATAGATATAGATATAATTGCTTTGCACAGGATAGCCACATACTACATGCATCATAAATTGTACCTCTTGATTTGACAGGATAATGCCAATTTTCAACTACAGTGTTTTAAGAAGTAAATATTAATTCTAGTAAAAGTTCCTGGAGGAATACTTCTCCAATACACTGACATACTTCAAACTTTTTTTATTTGCTTGAATACTAAAAAATCATTTATATATTTGTAGTATATGTTTGCAATACATAATGAATATACACAACATCGATAATCAACAGTTGACCTTTATTGGACATTTAGATGTAAAGGCATTTCATTTATTTTGAAAGTAGTTTATAATTAAGACACTGACAAAGCCACACGAGACCTTGAAAACAGTCTGATTGGGCAGGTGTGTCATACATCATCACCGTGCCCATAGCAACAGTCAAGTGGCTTGTTAAAGTGCTTAGTGTCCCTGACATACGCTATTCATGTTCTTCATCTGTATGCACTGTTTTCCCCTATTACCTTTTGTCTCTGAGTAGAATCTATGTATTTGTACTGCTTAAATCTTGACCCCTTGCCTCCCAATGTTAGCTTAAACTCCTTTCTGCCTCACCCTGCTTGGCCAGTAGCACCATATGGGCCCTGGGCGGATATTCTTTCAGTCTTTTTATTTACAAAATGATATTTCAGCAAAGCAATGGAGGCGTTTATTATCTGGCCATCAGAAAAGTAAAGTAAAGACTGTAGGACCAAAGAAATTTCTTTGGCTCAAATTAGATTTTGTGCAGCAAAGGAACGAAAGTGACATTGTGGCAACTGATTTTAAGTCTATCTACACAATGTTCCCTGTTTTCTGTTGCCCCCCAGATTCTCAAAAAGTCAATGTCATTAGCCATGAAAATGCCTCTAGCAGAGGAACAGCTTGTAAGAGGACGGTGACAGCAGGATGTACATAAAATGCCTTATGAAAAGCAGGCTCCTCAAAACTGAGGGCTTCCCCTGGGAAATTAGGACTGGCAAGCTCAGAAGCACACTCCATATGCCTCGTCTACCATCATCAGCCACAGCCACCTGTGACAAAATGTCCCCACCTTCCAATGTGCCTCAGGGCTAGACTTTCCTCTGCTGTTTACTTCTTTTTTTCATGTCTCCTCACTTGTAATCTCATTTTTGCTTGCTCCTTGTTCATTTAATTATTCATTTGATAAACATGTCCTTAACATTATGTGAGACCACATTCTTTCCACATCTCAAAATAGTTTTCCCAGTCCACTTGCATCATATTCCTGTAGACTAATGATTAAAATGCATATTCCTAGGTCCCTTCTCAGCTCTAGGGAATGGAATTCTCTCATGTGTGGAGCTCAGGAACTTGAATTTGTGATGTCTTCTGGCAGTACTATAACACACAGGCTAGAGTGCAAATATTTCACATGGAACTCTTTAGCCATGGAATTCTATTTTACTCTATCTACCTTACATCCATAGCAGAATTCCCTCCCAGCATCAACTCCCATACCCCACCTAGTCCCCTGCTCCATGCCATTTATTGGACAAGTTAACCACAGATGTTTAACAAATGAACACAGCCCTGAAATTCTGTTGTTTAACACAGTAATGGGCTATGTCTCACACAACTTTTCAGTGTAGGATAATCATTCATGCACACTTTCTTGAAGTGTTAATTCAGAGCCCAGACACTAATCTTGTGGCTGCACTGTCTTCAACATGTAGGACCCTAATTGTCCTCTAGGGGTCGCCTTCATTCCATTTCTTCTTTGACATAAGAAAAAGAAAATGGAGGACCACAGTGGAAGTTTTCATGAGCCTGTCCTGGATGTGGACTATGATATTATAATTCCGTTTACATTCTACTTGTTACACTGAGTCACATGGTCACAATGAACCTCAAAAAATGTTACAAGTAGCCTAGCCATATTCCCAGAGAGCAGAGGTTTTATTTTACAGTATTTTAACTGATAAACCAATTCAAGAACCATTGTACTTTAATACTGAAAGTTATAGATACAGAGTTGCTAGGTAACAAAGACATACTGTGTCTGTCTTTCTTTTGGAAAATTAGGATACTTTTTTCTTCTTTGATTATGTGCATCTCTTTGCATTAGAAACCAGAAGTTTTAAAGAGAAGTTGTCAGGCTATACCTCATACAGTTCATTTAAAAAAAAACTTTCTTCAGCACCAGATGACAGTGGCCCAGAGGCCTGAAAACTGGAAGGATATATTTAAAGATTTAAGAACTTCACTGAAATGGGTTACAACTGCTGATGTTTGCATGGTCCTTGCCAGAGAAGAGAAATCAATTAAACCATTCTCTCTCTCTACGCGAACCCCTTGCAAGCTATTTAACCATTCTAGACCCTAAAGGTGAACTGTGACCCTATTGGGATGCTCAACAACAGAAATCTCTGGTGTCCTCCAGATGGCTTTAAAAATTGTAAGCTGAAAATCTGACTACGGTTAATCCGTATTCTGGGACACAATGTTATTGACGACAAAAGAAAAGCATTTGGGTCACCCAAAAAGTATATAATCAAGAGTTTGCTACACTGATAGAGATCCAATAGAGATCCTGTAGCAGACCCAAAGCCCAGAACATTGAAGATTGTGATCAAATGAGCAGATACAGTAATGCAGGAAAGTCCAAATTCATAATCTCAATGCCTTCACTCTGTGACTATAAAAGAGCTATTGAAAAGGGAGATCTTGAGACTGAAACATAAAAGGGGGGAGCTTGCCCCCTATGACTCTTGATCATAAGAAGAGCAGTGGGAAACAATGGCAAAAGTAAGAGGGTGCTGTTGTTTGATGATATCACAAATTGATGTCTTCTGGGAAGAGCCTGTTTATATTTTTATGGACCCAAAAAGATGCTTCAGCTCCACTTTGGCAAGAAACAGGGAGCAAACAGGCTTTATTTAAATCCCAGCTGCAGTGCACATGTGTACAGATTAACAAACCGTGCTCCACAGCTTCACTTTTGCCAGAAATGCAGAAACAGCAAAATATTAAATCCCCAGTCATACACAAATCAGCATTGCCAGCTGCTTGATTTTTTGGTCAATCTCTCGTTGAAGACCTAATAATCTTTGGCCTTAGAGATACATAAACAAAGAAAATGTCCCTTTATTTACCTCTATAATAATACCTTACATTTGGAAAGAATACTTTTTATATAACACATGCACTTTACTTAACAGGATGGTTATAGTTATGAAATAGAAAAGGACTGAAGCAAAGTTTTATCTCCTTCTTCATTTTCTTTATCATCACCAGCATCAGAATTACCCACAGCAATGTCTTCATTTCACACATATATTGATCCTTGTTAATCTTTGCTGGAAATGTCTACTTCTTATTCCCTACTATACTTTCAAATTGTATCCATATTTCAAATTTCATTAAAGCACTGTGAATTATTTTAACTTAATTATCTCTCACAGAGCATTTGATATTATATGATTACTTGTTTATTTCTTTATGAGCTTCTTTAATTCCTCTATTGCAATAAAATGATCATTACTTACACAGATGGATGAATGTTTGAATAGACGAGTGGATGGATGGATGAATGGGTGGGTGGATAGTTAAGTAGATGGATTTGTAGGTAGGTGAATGGGATGTATAGGTAGAAGAGACAGAGCTGTAGAAATGTAAAAAGCTAGGTAGTATAGTATGGTTGAAAAGTTGGGCTCAGGAGCTGCATGGTGTTCAAGTTTAAACTATGCCACTTACTTGCTACGTAACCTTGGTTAAGTTATTCAACCACTTATTCTTAATTTCCTCATCCATAGGTAGGATGAGTAATAACTCCTTTCACTTGAATTAATTCATGCAAAGTGATCAATGTGATAATGATTTAATAAGTATTAGCTACTTTTATTGTGATAAGGAGTTTAAAACAAAACCTGCACACTGATTTTTTCTCAGGCACCAATCTATAACAACTGTGAGGATTCACTCATGCTTTGTGTAACTTTCAAACATACCTACTAAGTTATGTGTTCCTTGAAGCAGTGACTATGATCTGCTTGCCTTTTTATACCCAGAATAGTGTCCTATAAAGGGAAGAAACTTACTCAATGGTTTTTAAAGATGTGTATGAATTACTATATGTTAGATTTAACTTATAGGAGACCTAAAGAGTACCAAAAATAAATAAAAACTGCCACCATTACCAACTTTCTTCAGTTTTGTCCTTAGGATAAACACTAAAGAGCATATACTAAGAAGTGTTTCTATTGAAATTAACTTTTTACTCAAAGAACAACCATAATTGGTGAACATTAACCAAGAATTACTAGTCTTGTTTTACATTAAAGAAGACTTCCTCTGAAACAATAGATAAGTCATCCTAGATGGGACTTTATAGAAGTAGGGACATTTGGACCTGGATACTTTTCATGGGACATCATCAAAAGGTTAAGATTTGCAGAAGGAAAAATTATAAACCTGACTCTAGTACAGACTATGCCTGCATCTTCTGCAAAAGCACGAGATCTTTCACTGGTCAGTAGGCAGCTGTTCAGATGTCCCCTGGAGTTGCTTACCACCCGCTCCATCTGAACAATTGCACCCTGTTGCTGAGAGATGAAACCTAGATGTCTGTTTTCAATAGGATGAAATTCAGGGGAACGCTAGAGCTACTCAGAGTCAAAAAAGGATGCCTTGATTAGATTCTTTAAAAATCAGAGCCTGAGGCAGTGTATGTGAGGTGTGACACCAGAAAGCATGAGTGAGTTCAAATAATGGGGAGGGAAAGAGGCAAAACCAATCTCAGATCATATTACCCAAGTCACTGCTGTGTATTCCATTCTCCCAGAGAAGTAGAAAAATGACTACTTTAGAAATGAGAGGTCCGAGTATTTATATATTTTCTCCCTTCCCATATTGTGAGCATTGTTCCTGGATGTACTAAGCTCATATTTCTGGTCTGTGGTCAGACAAGGGTCTAGCATGGTTCTGAAGTATCAGAGGCACGGAACAAAATGCAGAAAGTTATATGCTTGAGGTTGAGTCTTTCAAGTTCAAGATGAGTCTAGATTTGCAAGGAACTGCCCATCTTGGCTGCAGCTAAGATCAGAAGTAAGCTGAAGAGGTATAATGTAGGTACCAAAGGCATATTCTTAAAGGATAAGCCAAATGAAAGAGTGGTTACCTTCATGTCTATATTCACCATTTGTTTTCAACCCACCATTATCAAATTTTGAACTCAATGGAGCAGAGTTGCTGTTTGATTATTGTATTGATGCAAGCAAAATCAGATGATCACTTCTTAGTTCTTAGTTCTGAGAGACAGAGAGAGAGAGAGAGAGAGAGAGAGAGAGAGAGAGAGAGAGAGAGAAGAGACTAAGAACTGAGTCCTTCAAAGTTTTGAACTCAGCAAAAGGTCCTTCGGATTGGTTCTCTCTCATCAATCTCGTGACTTCTCTTATCATCTACTGTAGGCTTCTTGTTAAGTGCTAAATCTCAATGTGACTGCTAATGTTCCAGAAATTTTCAACTTCACCTATCCAAAAGACCACCAATTGTCCTTTAAACCACATTACTGCCAAAGAATCTTTTTCTTCCATCAGCCTCTTTTGATTTAGAGAAGAACTGGAGTCAGAAACTTAGATGTCATCCTAGCCTTCTCCATCCCCTTCTCACTCAGCACCCAGTTTCCTCTGGCACGCCTATTGCACCTTTAACATTTCTCTTTTACATCCATCACCTCCTCTCCATCCCCATCCCCCACTGTTATACAGACTCGATTCGGAACTCATCTTCTGTTTCTGGAATTAATGCCATCTCTACCTCCAGTCATATTCATTCCCTCTCATCTATCAATCCATCACCCTACTGAAATGATTTTTCCACAACATAAACTAGATCATGGTCCTCTTCTCTGCATTGCTCTCTAGAAAGTCAACCTCAAATTTCTAGGCCACTTCAACCACTCAAGCAGTCATTATCCTACATTTTCATATTCAGTAACAGGATAGGGACTGAGTTGGGCTTCATTCAACATGCAGTGGAGTTTCTGAAGAAAGAAGAAGGAAATGTGCAAGTTAAATTACGCAGTTGATGGATTATCAAGAAGTTGTAATAAACAACTTTATTACCTTACTGAGCTGCAAAAGAATTCATTATTTTCTTATGATGATACATCCAAGAAAAGTGCAATGTTTATGAAGCAGATATAGCACCCATTGTGAAAACCTGATAAAAAGAAGTCAAACTTAACTATTAATCTGGTTTACAACTTGCAGAGAATATCACAGTACAGCTGTGTGCACATGCACACACACATACATACATATACATGCATATGCACACACAATTCTATTACATAAGTTGGTCCTTGACTGCTTTCCCAACATCCTCTGCTACCCTTCCCCAATATGTTGCAATCAGGTCAAGCAAATCTTTTTATTTTCTCAGTGGAATATATTATTTCCTACTCCCCATCCCTGAGGCAGTGCTGTCCTCAATAACTAAAGTTGCTCTTCTCCCGCTCTCTGCCTGGTGAATTTCTACAATAAAGAGTACTTATTTTTCTATGCATCATTATTCCTGTACATATTGCTTAAATAATTATTTTCTGTTGCAATCACGTGGCTATGCATCTTTCTCTTTTATAAGACTGAGGACTGTTTAGGGGTGGAGATGTCTTGTTTACCCCCTGTATTCCTAATGTCAGCAGAGTGTGCTATGCATTTTAATAATGTTGCTCAGTCAATAAAAAAGCAGGTTTGGTTTTTCTCATGCTGTGGTTTCACACATTGAGTCATCCAATTGAGCCCAAACATGGTGGCTATTCAGTAAAGGTTTTGATAAAGAGATCAAAAGGATCTTGCTTGCAATCAGAGCCAACTCAATTCTGATGACCATTTGACAGCCAAAAATTTTCAGAGACAACTGTGCTAAGATGCTTCATAAATGGATCATGTCGATACTAATATAAACATTTGGTGCTCTTAAATGAGGAGAAATTGTTTGAATTACAGTGATTGCCTCATTCCTTTGAATTCCCTCAGCAGCAACACAATCTGTTCACCCAAAAGGGGCTTTTGAAAAGCATCCCACACTGCAAGGCAATTCTTGATATGATGAATAAATTCAGTCAAAAGCATCTGTTAGGGTACAGCTTTTGCAAGACCAAAATGATTTCTTTAAGCATAGTGAATTGCATGGAAGTACTTCAGTATCCAGATTTTGCGTGACATTTGAAAACTTCATGGTCTCCCCAAGGAATGTACAGCAACAATAAGGGTGAAAGCAAAGGCAGACTAGTGCTAACATTTGCTGAATGCCAGACATTGGTATGTAAAGCCATTATTTCATTGATGCTTAAGTGCACTATTTCATTTGCTACTCATGATAACTACTTGAATGTGTTGTTTATTTCTTGCCTCTGATATTTGACATGCTCTTCTCCTTGTAGCAAAATGTTTTTGTTCCTTTAAGACACTGGTGTTATCTCTTTTAAAAGTCCAACTCAAGCTCCCTCCAGGCACCTTGTCTATGTTCCCTCTGCATTCTGTGTATAACTCCATTGCATCGCAATGCACAGTTTTCTGAATCATGTCTGTTTCCCTTATTGACTGAGCAGATCCTTCAAAATAGGGTCAATGTCTTTTTATCTCTGGCAACTCAAACAGCAACAACTCCTGATTCGGGGATTGGAAATGTTTGTCAAGTGAATTATATGCATCTGCTCTAGGTGTTCTTAGCCAGAATGCACATGCTCCTTTTCACAGCTTTTACATGCTCTGATGTTTAATTTTATGTGTTAACCTGACTGGGCCATAAGGTGCACAGACATTTGGCCGAACATTATTCTGGGTGTATCTGTGAGTGTTTCTGGATGAGTTTAGCATTTCAATCAGCAGACTGAATAAAGTAGATCACCCTCCCTGATGTGGGTTGAGTTTATCCCAATAGTGGAAAGTCTGAAGAGAACAAAAAGGCCGAATAAGAAGGCCCTGTCTTTCAGCTGGAAAACTGGTTTGTTCTGGCTTTCAGACTTGAACCCAAACATTGACACTGGGTCTTAAGCCTACTGGTCATTAGTCTTGAGTTACCTCATTAGCTGCCTAGGACTTCTAGATTACTGGTCACAGATTTTGGTATTAACCAGCCTCCACAATCACATAAGACAATTCTTTATTTTAAAAATCTATGTTTCCGTTTATCCATCTATATCTATCTATTTACCTATCTATCCATTTAATTAGTTTTGCTACTCCAAAAAAGCCTTCACTAACACACATGCCTATTTACTAGGTTGCATTCTATAAGTTTACCCTCAATATTTTACCAGAATAATAAATTATAAATTAAAATCATTGGCTAAAATTTCTGCCCTAAATTTCAGGTGAATAGCGAAAAACAAAAACTTGGCTACCCTGGAAACATAACTTAAACATTCATTCTCTTTAAGACTCAGGCATTTGGACTTACTCAACTAAGGCACTATTTTACTCCAAAAAAAAAAAAAAACCCAGGAGAAAGTAAACTCTCATACTATGCTCAGCAAATCAGAAGAGCTTAAAAATATTATATTATAAAATGTTACCTTTCTGATCTGTCAAAGCAACCTATGATAGATATATGAACTACCGTGTAACTCATAATTCTTAATTTTGCAGTGAAATTTGCTTGCTGTTTCACAGTACTACATAGTATAAAATTTCCAGTATTGGTACCCATGAGAAGTCAAATAATACTGAACTACTAACATATTAATAAGATTTCCATGGTTGGCTCAAGCTTCCTCCTTCATTCACTTTCAAGGACTTACAGAGGCTCCAATACATCTACTGTTAAAACTGTACTATTTTATATCCATCACACTGATTCAGGCTGACATCTCTTGGGAGAGAAGAGAATATTTATCATCAATGATCCTTCCCTTTTAAAATGATTTTCACCTTGACCTTGACATCAAATATAAAGTATTTACTTCATCTCTCAAAATACCTCTGCTTTGTTACTTGAGTCAGATATTATCTTCCCCTCACCTGTTAACCAGCACCATTTTCAAGTCAAATTCAAATTCTAGACCTTTTTCTCAATAAAATTAAGCAATGCATGTGTATCAGTCAGGGTTTGACCATAAAAACAGAAGCCACTCTAGGTATGTTGAACAGGAAGGGATTTGCCATAGAGAATTAAAGGCTAACATAAGGCCTGGCTAACACAAGACCTGGAAGGGTTGCAGAAAAGAAAGTCAGGAAAATTAAATTTTAAGAATATATAGGAATCACGGGAGTTGCTACCAATGGACTCTCACCTTCAGTGCTACAGTGGGCAATTTTCAGGGATGCATTTGTTGCTCCTGCCTCCTGCTTCCAACCACCACTGGAAGATAATAGCATTCCAAATTGTGTTTTCATTAACAAAATGATATTGGAGCCTTGATGACCAGGTGTCTGGGAGATGTACTTTCCACTCTTTCAGCCCTGTAGTACAGTGGAGAGCTGACAAGGGCTGGACTGCTACTCAATATCCACAGAGGATATTTGGAATAGAATGTGAATATGCTTGTTAGAACTCTAAGATGCCAAGACTGTAGAGTCAAGAATTCATTGAATTCTGGTAATAATTTCCAAGCAAAAGCAACTGGCAGTAGCAACAAGGCGTATGTGAGTAAATGAAAAGAGGGGGACAAGGAATGATGAAAAGTCACCTCGGAGGGCATTATCAAAGTTATTGCTATGCTAAATGGGGACTCCGTTATACCAGAGAAGCAGCAAAAATGTCCAATCTAAAGATAAGAGGTTGAAGTATTTATATATTTACTTCTTTCCTCCACTTTTACAGGCATAGTTCCTAGAGATACTTTCCACAGGTTTCTGATCTGTGGTCCTAATATGAGATAAGGACCTAATGTTCTTCCAAGGTCTCAAAAGAGATCTTGAAGCAGGATGCAGAAAGGTGTGTGTTTAACATGGGGCTTTGCGAGAGGAAGCTAAGGCTAGATTTACAAGGAAAGCCTGTCTCAGCTACTGCTGAAATCTGAGGTAGGCTGAGCAGGTATGATGCAGGTACTAGAGGCATCTTCCCTGAAGGATCAGCCAAAGGCTTCTCTTCCTCTGAACTTCATTGTTGGCTTCTTCTTGAAACAGTGGTCATCTTCACATCTACACCCACCACTTGTTTTCAACGCACCATGACCAAACTTGAAACTCAGTGAAGCTGAGTTTCCATTTGATTATTGTATGGGTGCTAGCAAAATCAGATGGTCAGTACTTAGTTCTATGTTTGAGAGTTGTTGGTATACAAGTGTACATTATAAGTCAAGATTAGGCCACCTTTAAGGATCAGAAAATGTGTGGTACAAGAATAAGTAATACTGGTTAATTGAACAGAGGCAGGGAACAGCCTAGACAGTGATTGAGGGGATCTTCTAAATGCTCAGATGAGCTGCAACATCTGTTCTTTCAACCTACAAAAACATGACATTAAAAGTCATTCCTTTGTGCTTTGAGGATTTTCTGTTTCCCAATTATCTCCAATTACTTTGCTAGGAAATATCCTGGGCTTTCATTAACAAATATTGTAGTTAGCAGCCAGTAGACTACAAGATGGTTAGATAAATGGGCTGTGGATTCTGCAGTGGGAAAAGGCATCACCAGAAGTGATTAAGAACAGCCACTCATTACAAGTTTGCCCTAGTTCTCAATCTGCTGTAAGTCTAGACTGTACCACTACCATCTCCCACAACTCTGAAAATGTACTTCTTTATTTCCCTGCCATTCACTTTCATTGTTCCTGCTTGGTCTTTCCATTCCATAGGCAAGTCGCATCAGAAAATCTCTAACCTGACTTTAGGTCAGGGTTAGAGTATTGTTGGAAAACTCTTGTATCACCCAGTTACTCCACTACATGAGCATTCAAATTCTTAATTTGAATAAGGCTCAAAATGATTATTAAATAGGAAACCATAGACATATATCAGTATGCACAGTATGTTGCAATTGATACATTTAGGAGCAATATTAACTTTAACATATTGGTACTTTAGAATAAGATTGATTGAACAAAAGAGCTCCAAATGTGAGTGATTTTCCATGTGGTACCAGACAGAATCTTGCCTTAGCCTTCCCTGCTCTTGACTACTTCTTTTATATCTACAGGCAAGATGAGAGCAGAAAAGAACTGAGTGATTTCTATGAGACAATCTGAAGTCTAAAGCTAAGTTGTGTTTGGAAAATGGATTAGAAGAGATGAGATGTATGTCTTTCCTCCTCCCCTACCTGGCCAATGGTGCTCCTCCATTAAGACCCCCACACTCATTTATGCCAACCTGGCACTACCAAGCAGTGATGACCACTATCCTCTACATTAGGGTAGCTCACTCATGGTATCACTGACATTTTGAGGCAGACGCTTCTTTGTTGTGGAGATGGTGTGGTGCATCACGGGATGTTTAGCAGCATCCCTGACCTCTATATGGTAGATACCAGTGACCACCTCCAGTTGTGAAAGTCGGAAATACCTTCAGACATTATCAAGTGTCTCATGGGCAGGGGCTGAAAAGCCTTTAGTCAAGGAGCACTGTAGGTTCAAGGAGTCAGTGAGCCTAAAAGGATCCAAAAAGATTTCACTCCATTGTGTACAATGGAGAACTGCCTAATGTTAGTTGTCAGCACCAAATGTAGACCACTGGCAGATGTAGCTAGAGCTCAAATCAATAGCTGAAACAGAACTGAGGAGTGCATATTTCTCACTTTAGAGGAAATGGTTGAGCAGGCCCCTCTTTTAAAATTTTAGGTAGATCCTTAGACCAAAAACATTTCTGAATACCTAAGTGCTAAAAACAAATTTCTGGTTACCTAAGAGAGAAAAATCAGCGTTGTTGCTGGTTCCCTGCTGTTTTCACACATCTTAAGCTTTCATTTTACCCTCAGCAATAACAAGCCCATTTCAGTCCATTCGTGACCTGCTAATGGGATGCATTTTCATATTTATCTGCTTTCACGTTGTTTGTGGTCTCTTTGGGAACGCTCCCTGATTGCTCTCCAATCATTTCCCGCCCCTTTTGAGAACATTAGGTATTAATTCAAGCTTGTCAAATCTTATATGATGTATTCCATTCAGGAGCTAATATCTCATCAACCTTACCTGGCACTGGAAAATTCAATTTCTCAAGATACCAGCTGTTATTCTGGAGACCTTGCATATCTGTTTGGAACAACTAATAAGAAATGCTCTTGCTGAGCTCATTTTTTGAAGCTAGTAAAGTTCTATAAATTATATGTGCAACATATGAAGTATACCTCAATGAATGTCTCAAAAGTAAATAAATTTATAGTACAGTAACATAAGTGCTTCTTTGTTATCACCATAAATAATAAGAAATAACAATTTAAGATATGTATATGTATATATATATATATATATATATATATATATTTACAGGATTTTTAAAGCCATTGTGTGAAAGCTGCTGTTGTATAATTTCCAAAATCTTTTTAAACCATGGAGTGTTATTTGACAAGGTTGAGGACATGTCATGTTGAATATCCAATCAACATCATTTTTTTTGTTTCTTTTAATGGCTACAAATGTTGAAAAGCCAATCCATAGGGATACCTTGTGGTAAACTGTATTAAAACTTTCACAAGTCATGTCACAAGGCCAAGATAATATCTCAAGACATCAGAATGCTCCAGAGCTTCTTGCATTAAACTCTGATTATGAAAACATTCAACCTTATCATTTGATCTGAAGGCAGGAAACCCATGATCATGTGCACTGTAGCAGCAGGTTAATAAGTGCAGTAATTTCAAAGTAGTGATGAGCATAAAAGATATTTCGGACTATTAGTAGCAACTGTAATGTTATAAAATTCTCAGTGATATTTATAAATGCTAGGGTTATAAGTACTGCTAAGACTTTTGAGACTACCTGCATTCTTGACGGAAAGAAATGATCGATTTCAGTTAGAGATTAATAGAAATAAGATGTTTTAAATTTTAAACTTGCAGGCCACCATAATTTGGTCTGCAGATTGACAGGATAAGAATGCCTGTTCTACAATCTAACATATTCTGTTCTAACATGAAGAGAAAAGCAAAGCAGAGTTGTGAAACATTTGGAAGACCGTGGGATTCAGATTTCTGTCCAACATCTGCCCCTTACCTCTTTGAGATCATCTATTAAGCTTCTATACCATTCATTCAGTTTTGGACTTGCATTTCTCCAAATATGGTCTTGCCTGAGGACCTTTGCACCTGTTGATCTTCATACCTGGAAAGCGAAAAAGCTGCCTTAAGATTTCTGCATTGCTAGTTCTGTAACCACTAGGATTTCGACCTGCTGCTTAGAATTACTATGTACAATTTAGAGTTTCTACTTAGAATTGCAATCTGTGCTGTGAGAATTAATGATAGCATGCCTGGAGTTGGCCTAAGATGTTCTTTTGAAATAAGAAATGCACTTATATGGCACTGACTCCTGGGTAAGGCATGAAATCTAGTAATAGGGCTGAGGGTAACCATGAATTCAAGGAGTTTGGGTAAAGTGCATACCAGCTTTTCAGTATTTTTTTCAAACGGTAGAATGATTATGTGCACCTCATCAGGGGAGCCTCTCAGAGGTCTCAGCTGGTAAGGCTCGTTATGTAGCAAGAATATGCATATATAACCAGTAAAAAATTTTTGAGACAGTCTTCCTATGCCATTCAGGCTGGCCTCAAACTCACGATGTAGCCCAGGCTGGGCTCGAACTCACAGCAAGCCTCTTGCCTCAGCCTCCCGCCTCAGCCTCCCAAGTGCCAGGATTACATGCGTGTACCACCAAGCCCACCAAATATTTTTTTAACTCTAGCAAAAACTCTATTTTGGGTTCCCTGGTTCCAAGGTCTATGATGTACATACCTCTGACTCCTGAGTAGAAAGGAAGAGTGTGTCTTACTACAGTCTTTACTTTAGACCTCTTCAGATTCCTTACTCGAGCTAAAATTTGGCTATGATGTACATCTTCACCTTATTTCTCTTTCTCAGTTGCACCCTTTCCTATAATAAAATTTAGATGCTTAAGTGTCTTTTAGGGTACCACGAGTCTTATTTAGAAATCAAGTCCTGTTTAATTGCCACCACTATTAGTGTACAACTCCCACTCCAAAACCCCCTCCTCCTTTTCTCTGGTTTGCTTGTCTCCATGGTGCTTATCACTATCTAACATACAATATACTTTATTTATCTTGTTCATCATATTACATATTTATTTTTTATAACTATGCTTGCTATTTTTTATTGCCCTCCCACTAGGAGATTCCATGAGAGTAAGGTTTCTGGTTTAATTTTTTCCTTTATTGCAATCCCTCTGTTGTCTGGACTATAGCTGACTTTCGGCAAATATTCAATGAATAAATGAATGAATTGAAAAAAGAAGCAGAATAGAAAAATCATTTAGAGTTCAAGACTGTTTCGGCTCAACTCCGAGGCTGAAAATCGATACACAGAAGCTTAGGAAGATGGACAATGATAAAGAGTGTGTTCACCTGCTGATTATACTCAAGTCAGTTATCATAAGAGACAGAGATGTTAACTGACAGTCAGCAGCAATAGGGATTGATGCACATAATCTACATTGACTCAAAGACCAAAAACTGATGTCTATGAAGGGCCGCAAGTGGCTAAGAGCACCTCTTTTTGACAGCTATTTCAGCCTGTGAAGGCAATCAGAATCACCCAGGTGTGGTATTTCTTCCAGTTTCCCTGGTACTTTCAGAAGCTTTTGTTTTTCCAGGAGTTTTCTTGAGGGGTGGGAGAACAAAATGACTGGGAGTTGGCAAACGCTAAGGGGATTGTCAGTCAGGGACAATGGCAATGAATTTTGGAGATCTAAATATTTGGTGGTGAACTTTTTTGATGGGCCACTGATTCAGAATTTGTTTTCTCATCACTGGAAACATTAATCTGTGTGTGCCCCCACTTGGACTGCTAATTGAGAGAATACAGATTAATTCTGATAGATACCCATTTGAACAATAACCAAGTTACTGCTTGCTCTAGAATGGTGCTTTCTTTTTTTGTTTTTATTAGTACATGTTTGCAGTGCATAATGATTGCATTCCTGGTGGGGAGCTGGTACATGTACATAATACATCTTAAGTCTTTTTAAGTCCCTTTCCCCTCCTTCTCTCCTAACCTTTATCTGTATCAGAATCATCTGAGGAATTTTTTAAGAATATAAGGTCTCAGGGCTGGGAATGCAGCTCAATGGTAGAGTGCTTGCCTAACATGTATGATGTATGAGATCCTAGGTTCCTTTCCTAGCACCATACACAATGTATATATTTCGACACACACACATGTATGCACACACACACATGTATACATATATATGCATATATTCTTTCCACCACCACCCCCAAATCATCAGGTCTAAAGTGAGGTCTGGGGAATCAGTATTTTTTTTAAATTTTTGCTTGTAATTTTCCAGGTTGGGAACATCTGCTCTGAATTGTATTATAAAGGATTAGCAAATTCAAAAGCAATTAGTAATTTCAATGACTAAATCACATTCTTTTTCTTAATTATAGGAGGAAAACATTTTTAACTGTCAAATCAGTAAAATTTTTTCAAAGAAGACCATGCACTTGGCTCCAGGCTTAGTGAATTTGCTGACATCTTGTTCCTCTCTTCCTGTCAGTGTCTTATTGTTTAAATTTCCAGAAGGAAAGTCGCAAAGATAAAGAGTAAAATACACAATTTTGTAGGTTTACTCTTGAGTTGATTGGGAGGAGGCTGGTACCTGGTTATTGCTTATAAGTTGTTGGGAAGAGAGGAAAGAGAGCAGGTAACGTATGATTTGACAGAAAGCGAAATAGTCAATAATTGTGAGAGCTTGATCTTTCTCCCAGTACTCCACACCCCACTGCAATACCTAGTCTTTCCTATGATTCTCCACTGTCACAATGAAAAAGTGTCATAGTTAGTGGTCATGTATAATTAACCTAGAGTGACCAAATGAATCCTCATAAAATTAAACGGCCTCATCTTTGACAAAGGGGACAAAAACATAAACTGGAGAAAAGATAGCCTTTATAATAAATGATGCTGGCAAAATTATATAACCACACACAGAAGATTGAATCTAGACCCATATATCTCACCATGTAAAGTCAAAATAGATCAAATGTCTAAATGTTAAAATAGAAACACTTAACCTGCTGGAAGATAGAATAGGTAAAACTCTTGAAGACACATAGGCAAGGACTTTCTGAACAGTACACCAATGGCACAAGAAATAATAATGAGAAAAACAAATGGGATTTTATTAAATTTAAAAAAATTATTCACACCAAAGGAGACAACCAGCAGAGTGAAGAGACAGCCTACAAAACAGGAAAAAATTTTGTCAACTATTTCTTGGATAAAGGGCTAACATCTGGAACATATAAAGAACTCAAACGAAAATTTAAATTCCCCAAAATAAAATATCCAATCAAAAAGTGGATAGCCAAAATAAATAGCACTTCTTAAAAGTGCAGATACTCAATAAACACATGAAAAATGTCCAACATCACTGGTCATTATAGAAAGGCAAATTAAAGCAACACTGAGATTCCATCTTACTCCAGAACAAATGAGTGTCATCAAGAAACCAAATAATGGCAAGATTTCAGAGAAAAAGAAACCCTTCTACATTTTAGAGACAGTGTAAACTAGTATAACTATTATGCAAGTGAGTCTGGTGATTCCTCAAAAAACTAAAAATAGAAATTGCATTTGACACAGCTATTCCCTTCTTGGTATTTTCCCCAGAGTTAAAGTCATTGTATTACAGTAATCCATGCATACCCATATTTATAGCAGCACAATGTATAATAGCTAAATCTTGGAAATGGCCTAAATGCCCATCAACAGATGTCTGAATAAAGGAAATGTGGTATTTATACACAATGGAGTACTACTCTGCCATAAAGAAAGATAAACTGAGGCATTCATAGGTAAATGGATGCACCTTGAGGTCATAATATTAAGTGAAATAAATCAGACATACAAATTGATATATCATATAGTTGCTTTTATATGAGAAATCCCCAAAGTATAAAGAACAAAATAAAAAATAGAAAACAGGATGTGGGGAGATCTTTTTCCAATGGGAGGGAGAACAAGTGATGAAGGGAGAGGAAGGGGAGTGGAATGAATGAGGAAAAAATAATTTAAGAAAAAAATGAAAATAGAGCTTTTTTTAAATGGGAAAGGGACCAAGAGTTGGAAGGAGCAGAGGGAGAGGAATGAGAGGGGAGAAAAAAAGAATTAAAATACATTATGTTCATGGACCAACTCCCCACAATAAATGTAATCATCGTGAACCGCAAACACGTACTAATAAGAAATAAATATTTTTTAAAAAAGAAAAACCTGTTTGTAAGGTTGACCTTTGATGGAGATTTGCTAACATGGCTGTGGGGAATGTTCCCACTTTCCCTCACTGGTAAGAGTGACTCACTGTTCCTTGACTGCAAGCATCAGCAGTGTGCTTTATGTTCAACATCTGCTTTCCATCTGGGAGTATGGAATTTTGGTACATGCTAGGCACAGGGAACCAGCACCTAATTAAAACTTTGGGTTCTCAGTTTCTAGTGAGTCTCAGCACAGCCTGTGTCTCTCTGGGCAGAAACATCACATATGTGTGCATTTTTGTTGTGGGAGTAAGTATGTTTTTTGTGACTCCTTATGGGAGGCAAACAATAGGAAAGCTGTTCATGGATTCATCCAGGTTTTGCCTATGTTCTTTTCCTTTGCAATCTAACAGTGTATTCTTCATATGCTGCTGCAATAAATCTTAGCTGCAAGTAAAAAGAAAATTAAACAGCCTTCTCCCTAACTTGTGCTGAAGCCATAAAGGTGAGGCACACTTGAAAGGGACATCATTGAAACCTCTCCTTTAACTCTCACTACTAGCTAATACTCCTCTGAAGCAGTTTTTGGGAGGCAACCTCATTTTGTATGGTCTAACCATCCCTAGAAGCCAGTTATATTTACAGCCAACTGGTATTAACTTCTAAAAGCTTATTAAATTTGTTGCCAAATTCTGCATTTGATGAAATCATGTTGGTAGCTTGAAATTGGCCATCATGGACATACTTACACCACAGAAATTGACAAGCACTACAAATCAAGTGCTTGTGATTTTCCCTGCAATTTTGGATGTTAAATATTTTACCAGCATCAAAAGTTACTCTCCAGGCCAAAATAGACAAAACTAAAATGCCATTGTCTTGTCATTATTAAGTCAGGTTAAGTATTTGTTAAAGTGGATTTTTAAAAGCAAATGTGTTAGTGTATTTGTGAGATACATAGTAATTACATTTATCTTGGGATATATATATAATATATATATATATATATATTATATATATATATATATATCACATCTTGATCACTTTTACTCCCTCTTCTCCCAGCCCTCTCCTTTCCTTTCTCAGATCTCCTCCCCATCTCCACAAAGTCAACCTTCCTGTTTCTTACCATCTCACTTTTATTTTTCTCTTTATATTATTTGTATTCTGGGCCTTTCATGCAAGAAAAACCATGCAATATTTAACCTTCTGATTTATTTCATCTAGTATTATGTTCGCACTATCCATCTATTTTGCTACATTTGTATTTGTACAGTGGATCATTGGTATGGAAAGCAGTCATATACAGTACCAAGTATAACCCTGCTATGCCACATTGGGGAAAACCAACCTCCTCACTAATTTCTGAGTTCTTCTTTTAATGATTAATAAAGTGATTCTGAGAAGTTTATTATTCTATGATTCTCCTCTTAAAGAGGGACTTTTGCTCACTATGATAAGCCTAGGAAAATGAAGGCTTACAGGAAGAGTTATTTATTTTGATGACTTCTTCCAGCACAGCTGGAGTGTCATGATGGACTAGAGTTTTCTTCCTTCCTAAAGTAGCTGTCTTTGGTCCTGACCTAGAATGGAAATCACGTGAGACACAGAAATTCACAGCCCAAGGAAAATGATCTGCCAGCCTCATTTAACAACCAATTTGGCATCCCCACTACTGGTGGAGATCCACTGTAGAACATCTGCCTTCAATTCACAGATTATTCAACTAAAGACACAAAACTGCCTTTTCATTAATCTGAGGGAAAGGAGTCATCATTGGCCAAGCAAAGGAAAGAATACATTTAAAGCTTTAGAATTCAAAATATCAGGATTCTCACTGGTCAAAATCTCCCCAAATCCCTGGTGTAGTGTGCTCCCTGTAGCTGGTACTGCTACACGTATGATTCTCCTCTTTTTACCCTAAACTCCCAAATAACAGACTGTATTTTCACTAAACTAACAAAGGGAGCAACGGTATCAAAAGAATGTATTAATGAACCAAAGGGCACAACAGAGACTGCTTCCATCACTAACTGTTGGTAACTATGGGCTGTGCAGCCATTTTCTTCCCATCACCAGCAGATAGCTACAGAGCATAGCTGAGACAGTCACATTTAGAACACACTGTTACAATCACCACAATTAATGTCAGTTCTGGCAAATGCAAGAAAGAAGACAACCAGAGTAATACATTAGTTAATAAAAATCTCCCAAGGAAATCATTTACTCTTCAAATGCTCACACTTACTTTTGTCTTAAAGAAACCCTAGACTATTCTTGGGCAGCAAACAACTCCAGTGACCCTTACTACTTGAGTATTGATCACTTCTATCAAAGCTAGACAAGTATATCTGTTAGATTGTGTACCTGCTGACTCTTTCCTTTGGGCTCATGACATCAGTGGCCCTCCCAGGAATAAATATTGGTTTGTATGGGTGCGGTAAACCCCATATTCTTTTCTCTTTATGACAAAGGGCATAAAGGACTACTAGGCTTGGGAACACATCTTATCAGAAGTCCTAGAAGAGACAAGCCAATATGCCTACTTATGACCAAGAACCTAGCACTCAATCTTTCAGTAATCATTTGGTTATAAGGAACAGAAGCTACTCAAACCCATTTAAGTAGTAAAGATCTCATGGAAATGAATTTATATAGGTCCCAAATTCCAGGAAAAGCAGGAATAAAAGAACATAGTTTAGGAAAACTTAATCAGACACATGCAGAATACTCACTCTGACGTCCCCACACTAATTTGTCTCAGTTGCCCATTCTCTGTGTCAGTGCATTGCTGGATTCAAATTTGCCTGAGATGAATTGTGAATGAATGTTGGCAGGCCTAATGACTGACTACCATAGGAATGTTGTCCATGCCTGTCTTATTAGATGGTGGGCAAAATCATGTAGGACAGTTTCCCCTGGTCAAGACAAACAGCAGGAAGCAAGGTAAAGTAGATCAGAGTATTGGAGGTGGAAGACAGATACACTAGCATCTTTACTTTGCTCTCTAACAAGCCACCGACTAGTGCCATAGCTTGGGGTTATTTTATTTTATTTTACTTTATTGACTGAACGATGATCTGGAGTTGCACATTATGAAATTTCTCCCTGTAAATTGATTATTTATTCCAGCTTCAGTTTAAAAGGAAAAATACATCCATGCACAAAGCTGAAAGAATCAGCCATTCTGTCATTTTAGCTATCCAGTGAGGTGACTGTGAGAAAAAATCAACTAAGTCAAAAGGATTGACCTAAAGCAGACCCAGACTGAAAAGAACAGAGAATTTGTCATCTGTGTGGCAAGAAAAATTATTGTAATGTTAATTGTGCTTACTTCTCATTCTGAGGCTAATGGCTTTGCACTGCACTGCTAATTCTAGATTAGGGGTCACAAAACTTTTCTGTAAAGGACCAGATGGTAAATAATTTAGGTTTCTCAGCCCACATGGTCTTAGTCACAACTACTCAGTGCTGCTGTAGTGCAGAAGCAGCCATAGACAATATGTAAATGAACAGTTGTAGCTATGTTCCAATAAAGTTTTATTTATACAAACAGAAGCCAAGATGGAGTTAGTTTGCAGACTGTTGTTTGTCAACCTTTTTTAAAAATATTTTCTCTTCCTTCTGTCTCAAGTACCTGATTGCTTTTAAATACATAGTGGCGGAGGATACAGTCCACTGCAGCTCTTTGCTGTGGTCATTGAGAAATGTCATGTTTTTAGACCTAGCTCTCCAAAGTCCTCTAAATCTTTTATGCTTGTCACTATTCTTGGCAACTTTTCACTGGTGAAGAAATTCACCCTGTATCTTTGTCTCTCTATCCCTTGAAGTCTTCACTTGAAATGATCATTACCTCTACTCCATTTAATCCATTCACTTTCTCATAGAAGCTGTCATCTCTGATAACTAAACTGTCTCTAAATCTTGATTTTATGCCTTTCACTGACCATCAATCCATCCTCTTCTTGCTTTCTTATTCTAGCATTCCAGATACCATCAGTTCTTTGACTCACTGAAGTTACTGGCACTTCCATCTATTGGCCCTACCACTTTTCCACTGTTTGATGGCTTTATCTCCTAAATTCTTCTGGTCTTCCTTGTCTCCTTTAGACAGGAGTCACACCCATGTATAATTCCCTCAATGCCATTGTCTCACTATCCCAGGACTCCACCTATGCCACAGCTGTAGCTGAGCACAGAGTGTAGCTTGAGGAAAAAACATAACTACAACCACAGATCTCGAGAGGGCACTCAGCATGCCTAACAAATCTACCATATTTCTCCAGTAAAGTTAATGTCCCACTCTTGGAGGCAATTACTTTAACATTTGCTTTATCCTTTAAACCTCAATGTAACCTCCCCATATTCACTCTTCTTGTGCAATTGGTAAAAGAGAAACTACCTAAGCATGCATTTCTTTGGGTTTAAAAGCATTCATGCTGCAGAATTAAAGTTTGTGCTGCCCTAAAGGCAGGGATCTTACATTCTGAGTGCCCACTTTCTTGGTTTGCACTTCTGCAGTTCAGTGAGGGAACTGGGCTAGATTTTCCCAGAGTTTAAAGGGAGATGCCAGTAAAGTACAAAGACACTAATTCCCTGAGACCAAAAGGGAACTGGGGCTTGGGATAGGTCCAGCAGCAGATACTTGTGTCCTTTTCCCAGACAACAGCTTGAAGAGGTGGCATAGGATTAAGGAGAAATGGCTACAGAGTCTCTCTAGGAAGGCTATGTCTCAAGTTTCAGGGCCCTCAACCTCAGCCTGGGCTTTACATTGCATGGCTGTCTCAAAACCTCCTGGCTCCCAGGAACCACATCATATATGACCAGAGGGTCCTTCTGCATATTATGAGCAATATAAGGCCTTGCAAATCTCCATTTAACCTTTGAAGGGATCCCTATGGTGACAATTTGAATTCCCAGCCAGGCTGATGGTAGTTCAAGACCAATTCAATTCTTTGCAGATAACTAAAAGAAATGACATTTTTATATCCTATGTTGAAAAGTAAAATGCAGACCCACTACATAAGATTCTGTACTATGTAACTATGAAGAGTAAATTTCTTCCAGTGGCTCTCTAAAGTGTATTGTTATTCAAGTGAAATGCACAAAGTATGAATTGAATGGAAAGCAGGGTGATACTATCCCCAGTCTTCATGGTCATAGCCTGACATTTATAATATGAATACTTAGGTTTCAAATATGATATGACAAAGTGTCTTTTGAACCTATAAAACTTAAATCCCTTAAAATAAATATGTTAAAATTTACACACAGGCCTGTAAACCATCTGATTTTGCTGTACTTAAAGAAAAGAAAAAAAGAAGAAAATTAAGCTTCTCAAAAGGGAATAGGAAATTTGAAAAAATTTTATATCACCAAGAGTGAGCAAAAAGGCCTTGGGTGGAGAGGAAAGTGAGCAGAAATCAATTTTACTTGCCTTGGTCTCACAATGGATTTTGTAAAGTAAAGGGTAGAAAATCAATCTTGTCAAATCAGTGAGAATTTATACACTTGAAGGAGTCTAAAGGTCTTGGAGGGTGTATTAGACAGTAGAATAGTCTAGTCCTCTATCACATCATGGAGGCCATAGCATGAAGGTAAAACTCTTTTTCTGTACCGTGAGGATTGTTGACAAGGATTATGGCCATGTTCCTCATAAGACAAGTCCAAATAGAAGCCAAATCTGAGCTTGACTTCCTTAGTCTCAACCTTGAAGAGTAAGATCAGAGCAAGACTCAGGAAGTCCTCAGCATGTTTATTCCTTAATCACCAGAACAAAACTTCAAATTGCATCTAACAGAAGGAACTTGATCCTGCCTCTGAACATGTGTACATTTGGAGGCTGACTTCTGGGCTATCTGCTAAGCTTGTTCTCCTGTGGTTATAGGGTAAGAATTTGCCACAGTGAATAGGAACTTCCAATGACATCATCAGGAAGTCAGACAGAAAATCAGGATGTGGAAGGTGGACTTCGAGCAGAAAGGAGGCTTTGTCCCTGCCTGGGTTTCCCTCTCCTGGGGACAGAGGAGACAGCACAGATAAGTGTTAAAGAGTCAGGAGAGGTAAGGGACCAATGTCTTCTGTTCCAGGCAGGCGGCCAGAAGGTAGGCCAGGAGGTGGACCTGCAGCAAATTTAGCTGCATTTTATAACCATGTTACACGTTTCCATAAACCTTGGTGACTCTCTTGGTAAAAAACCTGCCTCTTTGAAACTGCCCTACTTAGATGTACTAAAGAGTCATGAAAGACAGCATAATAGAGAACGGCATTCTACCACCACACCTGACTCCCTAGGCAGGCATGCCAGTGGCCTTGTACTGTAGTTAGGGGAAAGATACCAAAAAGAACGGAGTCAAGACTGAGAAGTCCTACTTCTGGCCCCACTTGGACATTTATTCTTCAGTGCCAAACTTAAAGTTCCAGGCTTAATGTGCTTAAAGGAACCATGTAGTCCTCGACAGAAGCTATATTATCTCAGAAAAGTTACTCGACTTCTTTGTGCCTCGGGTTTTCTTTGCTGTAAAATGAATATAACAGCATGTCTCAGTTCCTTTTCCATTGCTGGGACAGGATATCCGATATCCACAAGTTAAAGGAAGAAGGGTTTCTGTTGGCTCACAGTTTGTAGTTGGCTGGCTCCAAGGTAGGGTAGCATGGCACAGGGCACGACAGAGGAGAAACAGCTCATGGCATAACAGTGAGAAGTAGACAGGGATCAAGGGATGAGGAGGGAGATAGACCCTTCCAGGCTATGCTCCTAGGGACCCACCTCCTCCAATCAAGCTTCTCCTCCCAATATCACATCCAGTTATAAATCCATCAGTGGACTTATCTAGTATCACCCACTCATGATCCAGTACCACACAATCATGATCTAATCACCTCCCCAAATCCTCACCTATTAGTGCATGAGGCTTTGGGGAGACATCTAGATACAAACCATAACACAGCACTTATATTTGAAAACTTGAAAGTATTATATAGGTTAATATTTGTGGAAGTCTTAAGATCTGCCTTTGGTATAGTCATCAGTTAAGCACTACATACATATCTGGTGCAATAAAAATAATAATTCATAAATTATGTATTGGATGTCAGACAAATCAACACAAAATTAATGTCTATTAGTCATTAACAGGCATGGTAGGAGAAATTCTAAGATACTCTCAAGAGTCTAGGGCTCTGGTACATATACAAGGGATGATCAAAATATGTGGTGACTGATTAAATTTTTAAAAACTTGTTACAGTATACAACACATAGCTAAGAATGATGGGATAAATGTGTTCAAAGTTAGGGGAGTATTTTGAGGGGAGTTAGTGGCAATGTGACTTTTACTGTAATAAATTTTTAAATATTCACCGTATATTTTGATCACTCCATGTTGAGTAAATGTTTAGGCAATTTCTGTTGAATAAAAACATTACGCTGAGTCCTCATCTATCTTATTAACTAGATCTGGCACCATGAGACGTCTAGCTGTTCCTAAAGTCAAAATGACATGAAAGATAAACATTTTGATTGGATTCAGGACATCAAGGCAGCCATGGCAATGTAACTAAATTCAGTCACAAAAGAGGACTTCCATAACCGCTTCAGAAAGTGACATGAATAATGGAATAAGTGTGCTCAAAGTAAGGGGAAATATTTTAACAGAGATTAATGGCAATCTCGTGCCATTAATTAATGGCGTCTTTCACTGTAATAAATTTATTAAAATTTAGCTATTCACTGTACTGTTAGATCACACCTCATACTTCTGCCAGCTATTCAAACACTAATCTAGGTTCTTCTTTAAAGGGATTTTGTAGATGTAATGAAGGTCCCAAATCAGTTGAATTTAAAGCCAAGATATCATCAAAGTAGGCCTGACTTAATCAGGCAAGTCAATTAGAAGCAGAGAACTTTGTGTAGCTAGTCACAGAATAGGAAGTCAAGGAAAAACACTGCTCTGTTCTGAGAGAAAGTAAACACCCATGTTGGGAACTTCCTACGGAAGCTAGCCACATGGAACTGGGTGGTCTTCAGATTCCGACGGCAGCCTCTGACTGATAGCTAACAGGAAAACAACAGCCTCATTTCTACATCTGCAAAGATTTCTCCCCACAACCAATGAGCTTGCAAAAAAGATCTGTGTGCCCCAGATAACACTACCATTGCCCTGGCCAGCACCTTGGTTTCAGCCTTATGAGACCCTGAATTGTGCCTAAATTTCTGACTTACAAAACCTATTACACAATCAACCTGTAGTCTTTCAAGCCACTAAATTTTTGATAATTTGTTATGCACCAACAGAGTACTACTATAGCAGGAAAGAGAAGGATAAAAAGACAAAGACAAACATAACACAACTACAAAATGAGCAGCCAGTTTTGTCCAAAGCCCAGGAGGTTTTCTTCCACCCTACTGCATTACAGGGAAAGATCTTCCCACTGACAAAATCCATCCAAAATACTCTATGTTCAAAAAAGTAAGAAAGGCATCATTCTATGTCCACCAACTACACTGGCAAGACTAGGCTAGCTCATTTATCCTATGAGGTAGAATAATTGGAGTCTTTTAAACTGGCTCATGTGGTCAGGGAAAGCGCTATGTAATATCCAGGCCTAAACATGGCACAGCCTCCTGGGGTCACATTTGTACTTTTGACCTATACATTTGCCTCTAACTCCACGTTCCAAATCCTCCTAGGAAATTAGGCTGGAGCGTTCTAGGGCCTGGAGAGCTCTGGGACTGACTGAAGCAAAGACAAGGCAGAGCATGTAAAGACTAAAAATTTTGGCCTCTAAATTAAACTCTGGCTCTCCCCCCATCTACTGTGGGACTTTTTGCAATTTCCTTAGCCTCTCTGCACCACGTGTAAAAAGGGGATAAGAATTGTGAGGACACTTATAAATCACTAATGCATAATGCCTAGCTTTTAGCAAGGCCTCTAAAATGGGAGCTGTTATTTAGATTCTTTTCATGCTGACCTGATGTTATATTGAAGCCCTGATGCTGAATTGTTATAACGTTATAAAGGACCAACCCTGTGCCCCAGATTAGATAGCTGAGCACAGCTTGGTCCCTCAGTTTCTGAGTGATTAGTGATTATTTAATGGCTGGTGACCCCGGCCTGGTGTATGAAGTATCAGATCATGTCAATCAGCCCATTTCAAACCCAGAATTTTAAAAAATCATCCTTTCTGGTCCCTTCCTCTTGCTTTCGTCCTTTATTGTAACATGAATTGTGTCAGTGATGTGCACAAATTTGCCAGGGTTTCTACGAAAGAAAAAATAGCAAAATGGCAACATGCGATTAGTCGACAAAAATATCTAAGTTTGCAGCCTAAGAGCCAACAAAATGATTATTATTTTTCAAGATGGTTTAATGAGGCTAAATTTACACCCATCAGTCACAAAGGTGGGGTCCATTAAATGTCATTTAACCAGCTTTGATATCACCTATCAGAATTTATGAGGTTGTGCTGCCTTGGAAAGATAAAGCATTCAAAGTATATACCACTTATAAATATAACCACATCTAGACTCATAAAAATGTACTATTTAGAGTCGTCTGAGCATTGCTAAGTGAGGTGATTTGAAAATTCCCTAAACTGCAATGAAGGAGGTGGTGGTAGTTATTTTTTCCGTTTGTGAGGATGACCATCTACTATATAGATTTACACACTGGTTAATTTCCTGGAATATTGTAGAATTCAATGCTGTTCTAGTAATTCTGTTATGGTCTTGGATCAAACTCAGTGGATTTGACTGAGGTAAGATTTAACACAAGCACGGGTCTGTCTGATGCATTTTATATGAGAAACCAGGCTATTTTTTGAACTGATGTTTTCAAAAAGAAAACTATAGCAAAATGCCTACAACTCTTCACCCTTTGGCAAAAGAAAGATTCTTGGGCTACAGTATAAGATTCAGAAAGTGAAACATCTTTACCTATCTCATTCACTGTTGTTACCTTGTTGCTTACAGTAGTATCTGTGGCACAGACACAGGCACTCATTACATAGTTCCTAAACAAATGAATTCAATGAATTAATGAAATTAATTACTAAGCGAGTGGCAGGATACTGGTATTCATTAGCTATCTAAATTCTGAGCAGTAAATATAATTATGTTCAAATTAGGAATAAAATAAATAGGAGAAGGTGAGTTCATTCGTTAAATTTGAATTATTAGAAGAGAATTTGAATTATTTTTGGAGGAGAAGAAAACCCAGTGTTGGTAGATTCTATTCTCATAAAGTTTTCATTCCTGAATGGAAATTTCCAGAGCCTCTGTTGTAAACCATTTTATAATGGGTCATTTATGACACTCTCTTGTTAAAGCGCTTATGTGGCAACAGCGCCATCTCCTGGGAGAACTAGTTGGGCATGTTAGAAGACTAAGTTTTTTTTTGTTTGTTTTGTTTTTTTTAATACAGCAAATTAAATTTAGAATCTAGAAAATCTATAATGGAAACATCTTTAGCGCCCATCTAGGCCATATGTCATCTTACAGGTAAGGATTTGCCTTAAGTGGTTACAATATTTTCTTTGTTTCTATTGTAATTGAACCCCAAATTGATCTCTGAAAGAAATCATTGAAACTGCAACTATAGATACTAAACTACATCACAGGTTTACTTGTAAATCTGAGAATGAAAAGAAGGTAAAATCTATTCACTGAGTATCTAAAGAACTATCTCCAATAAAAATGTCTGCAGTGGAATCCAATAGAGTAGCCACTAGCCAGGTGTGGTTATTAAGCATTTGAAATGTGACTAGTAACACTGATGAACTGGATTTTTAAATTTCTATGTGACTTTAATTATTTTAAAATTACATTTAATTTATTTTAAATTAACCACATACAGATAGTGCAGGGTTTCTCAACCTCAGCACTATTTATTGGGTAATTCTTTGATGTATATGAGAGGCTGTCCCGTGTATTGTAGGCTGGTGGCAGCATCCCTGGCCTCTGTCTGCTAGGTAGAGGCTCATATGATATGCGCCCTCAGCTGTGACAAACAAAACGTCTCCAAACATTGCCTAATGTCCTGTAGGTGGGAGAACAAAAATCATTCACAGTTGAAAAGTACTGGACTAAGCCGGGCGTGGTGGCGCACGCCTTTAATCCCAGCACTCGGGAGGCTGAGGTAGGCGGAGCGCTGTGAGTTCGAGGCCGGCTTGGGCTACAACGCGAGCGCAAGGCCAGTCTGAGCTACATAGTGTGACCCTGCCTCAAAAAACCAGGGCTGGGAGTTTGGCTCAGTGCCTTAAGCGCCTGTCTGGCAGGCACGAGGTTGTGAGTTCAATCCCTGGTGCCGCAAAAAAAAAAAAAAAAAAGTACTGGACTAGTAGCTGCCATATTCAACGTTGCAGAATGCAGCATTTTAGTTAAGAACTTGTCCCTACACTGGGATAGTACTACTTTTGTCATAAAAACAGGGACGGTACAAGAAAATAGGCATAAACAAACGAAGTATCTTTCTTCCTTGTCTTTCTTCTCATGTTGCAAAAATGGAGCAAGGACACTAACGTTGGAAAATTCTGCCTTAGTCGAAACTCTCCAGTTAACATCAGAAAATCTATGTTTGAACCTGGTTCCTCTCCCTTTGGTCTGAATAATTGAACACATTGATCTTCCTGAGTTTCAGCATATTACCTGGGGAAAGTACCCACCTGCTAGGTTTGCTGTGAGGGTTAAATTAGATGATGTATAAAGTGTACTTTGCTTAGTGCTTTACATATAGTACATATTCAAAAAAGAAGCCGTTTAACAATTTTAGACACTCTTCTAATCAGAGGGGAAAGTATGCCTTCTAATATATCATATAAAGTACCCATTGTGTTTCAATTACAAATAAAAATCAAATGGAAAAAAAAATTCGCCATGATCTATGAGCCTAACTTTATTTTAAGTTCTGGTGACCACAACATTCAATTACGTTTTACTGTTGCTTGTGAATCCATTCCTTCGACGCAATTAAGGTGTAGGAGAAATTGCTTCAGTGTCTCTGGAAGGATGAGCTCAGTTATCCTATGATGTTGATGGGTTCCAAAGCACTGTCTGATTCTCAAGCGGCATAGCTCCATCAAAGAAGAGGGCCCTGGAGAAAGATCATAAGACAAGTCTCACACTAGTTTCATTGATCTAAGACTGTTTTTCTTTTTCTTTTTTTAAAAAAGCATACAAGATAAAACATCGTTACAAGGAAATAATATGGCACTGTTTAAGACCATTTTCCATTTGAGTTTTGTTTTTTTGTTTTTGTTTTTGTTTTTGCAGCAGGCATTTTTAGATTATTTTCTCTCTTTTCTGGTGTCTAACTGAAGTAAACTCATTTGGTTTTAATTTAGAACAGAGTTCAAGAAATTCAAAGCTTAGTCTTACTAGCAAAGGCTGAAGGAAACTAACTTGAGAATTATACTCCTACACAAAAAAATCTAATAATGAAACTAAAATTTGTTTAATGGCATTTTGACTCTGTGACCTTAAAAAATGAAGTCATAGTTCTAAATGTGAGCACGTCTATTTTATAATTTGAGTAATTTCTAAATTATTCTGATATAATAATATATCTGTGAACCATAAATGTGTGCTATCTTATTAAGTCATATTTGCGTTCATGTTTGTAATGCAGAACTATCCTAAAGCTTCAAATCATAAATGAAAAGAAATTAATATAAACCTTTCACAGGGTATATTGAAATATTTCCATTTAGGGCCCTGGCTCTCCAGAGAGAAGAGGTTGAGGAGAGGGAAAAAGGAAGTACTTTGCTCCCCAGGGAACACTGGGCAATACCTGGAGAAATATTTTGGAGATATTTAATTATCATAACTTGGGGAAACGACTTGAGACCATACTCATAAGTGAGATAAATCAAACCCACGTGTGTAAATACCGTATTGTCTCCCTAGTGTAAGAAACTGAAAAAGTATATATGATACAAAATCTATAATAAATACTATGTAAAAAACTGCTCGAAGAGCAAAAGTAATTGGCAAGGGAAAAGGGGGAAAGAGGGAAGGGTAAAGGAAAAGATATAAATCTGTATATATGTATATGTAAGATAACTAAAACGAACATACTGTTGAATGTACTTGTTATTGAGAAAGAACAATTAATACTCATATGATTAGATCAATTTTACATGTCTATATCTGTTAATGTAAACAACCATTTTGAAGGCAATGATACGCAATATTGCAACCATTGTCAAGTTTCTATCATCCTGTTTTGTAAACCTGTAATGTTACTGTTGTGCATTTACTCTAGTCGTTTGTCCCTTTTGGTTTTTTCTTTGTTATATGTGTCTTTTTTTTTTCTTCTCTTAAATAAAGAAAAATAACTTGGGGAAAATACTGTTGGCATCATGTCATAGGTAGAGGCCAGGGGTACTGATAAACATGCTACAAGGTACAGGACAGACCTCAACTGGCCCAAACTGCCTCTAGTGCTGAGGTTGAGAAACCTTGTTATAGGATAAAAGGATGGGGAGAGATTCCCCACCTTCATCCTTATTCCCTGCATCATATTGTAGTGAAAATTCTCTTTGGAACTCTTGAGGAACTCCAATAGTCCTCAATCCCAGCTATACTTCAGGATTGTCTAGGATGGGAGAACTTCAAGCTCTATAATGTTGGACCCTACTCCAGAGATGTTGCTTCAGTTATTGTTAGCTGGAACCTCTGTATGTGGACTTTTTATAAAGATGTAAGTCCCAGGCCACAGTTGAGAATACAACCAAAAGGACATTGTAGCCTCTACTTTCCCATAGGCTGACCAAAATCTACAGGGTAAACTGGTATCTCTCAGGTGATAGAGAACAAGGAGAGGTGGGAATAGACAAATATCAAAGAAAGGAATGCAAGATTTGTTTTGTTTTGCTTTGCTTTGCTTTGCCATACTAGAGATTAAATCCAAGGCACTCACACTGAGCTACATCTCAACCTTTTTTTCTATTTTTTAATTTGAGACAGGGTCTTGTTCAGTCACTAAATTGCCCAGAACGAGCTCAAATTTTCAATCCTTCTGTTTCAGGCTCCTAGAGTTCTGGGGTTACAAGAATACAGTACGACTGCTGGTTAAATGCAAGATTTTAAATTGGGTCCTAACAGCACTTTCCAATGGCTCATATTATGGCTTATATCTAGATGTTCCCTGAAGCCTCATGCACTCATAGGTGGGGCTTTTGGGAGAAAAACACAGACAAACATATGGGTTGAATTATCAGGCATATCCAGAGAGAGACATGGGTTAAATCTGCAGGTGTGACTTCCTACATTTGCCCGGCGGCACCATTTCTGGTGGGCTTCCCACCCACCGAGAAGTGATTTCAGCAGAATTCCAAAAACGACTCATGGAGGAAAAACAACCTAGTGATTCTCCCTGGTGGCAAATTTTACTTCATTTACTTATTTGTCTCTTTACTTATTTTTGGTGCTGGGGATTGAACCTTAGGTCTCACACATGCTAAGCATGTACTTTACTGAGCCATACCTCAGGCTCCCCAAAATGCACTTTATAAACTAGTGGGGTCCTTGGCCACACTGTCACTATGAACAATGAGAAGCAAAGGAATTTAAGATAACCTAGGTCTCTAGGAATGGTTTTGAGAAATAAAATGGAAAGGAAGAGTCAGTGAAGGCAATTTGAAAATCTTAGGGGGTAATTTGATGGGAAATGGGATATATACATCCTACGTTATGAATCTCAGAAGCCCTGAGGTGCTTTTACCTCTGTGGATCTCTGCCCCAGTAAAAAAATATTAAAAATTATATTGTATGATTATGTTGGTATAAAGATGAACATAATTCAGGTTGTTTTTTGTTCCGTTTTTTCTTCTAATTTTAAAAGAAACTGAGACATTTGTGTGAGCCCTGAGGTACTATGGGAGAAATCAGCCTTATACAAATTGCATTTTTTGAAAACAAGAAATCATCAGAATGCAGGTAGAACTATCCAGTAATTATCCCACTGTTTAACTTAAAGGGGTCTCCAATGGGCTCTTCGCTCTTCCTGAGTCCATCTTCCCCAGCCCTGCCAACATTGACACTGCTGGGGAGTACAGGCAGGCCCCAAGACAGGGGTTTGGCTAGGGCAGTAAGAATAGGAAGAATTCCTTGGTCCACTTCACAGTTCTGCCCAGAGCCAGCTGTGCTTCTCAACAAGTGGGGAGAAAATCCAAGATTACAACACATGACATCAGAATCCTGGTAGAGAAATTATCAAAAATTCCACAACCGCTGCATTTTAACCAGGTTAACCCCTGGTTAAAAAAGAAAAGAAAAGAAAAGAAAAGATTTTTTACTGAAAAGATTCAGCAGGTACTGAATTAAATCTAGGGACAATTAAGATTGAAATCAACCTGAGTGTTGTTGCTCCCCATCTTGGCCCATGCACCAAGAAAATACTCTTTCTCCTGTGTACACCACTCTACCGCAATATTTAGTTGCTTGATTTAGGAGTGTCAGTTCTTATTAATACAGGAGTGTGGACTTACCTTTGGTTAACTTATAGTAGTAAATGTGTCTGGATTGATGTGAATCATTAAAGAAATACCCCCAAATTCTTAATTACCTGCATTTTAGTGCCAGAGATCAAATTCCCAGTAATTTGGCCCACCTTTAGTGCAGTAAGAAATCCTGGGGAATCATGCAATGCCAAAGAGGTTTCTGCTGCATCATTTCAAAGCACATTTTTAGGTGACTTTAATTTTGAGATTTTAAAATAAGATTTTAAGTTTTTGAATTAGTCTATCCTGTAGGTGAATACTGGATCATCCCAAACAACCTATCTGCAACATACAAAACAGCAGGAGGACTATCCACTACATAACCAATACTGCATCTTGTTAAATAGTAAATGTTTTCAGCTTCCTCACACTTGATGGTGGCAGAGAGTGATCATTTACAGGGCTGAAAGTCAGAACTCAGTAAGAACCTGCCTCCTCTTAGAGCCAGAAGACACCTCTACAGATTAGGACTTAGGTGTGGGCAAAGGAAAAGCACCTTCTCTCTGCAAGAAGAGCTTAATCAAAGGGTTGTCTGGAGGCACCAGCTCCACAGGACGTTTGCCTTCAGCATTCTTGGCCTGGGTGTTTGCTCCGAATTCCATGAGCAGGCAACTCAGCTCTTCACTCAACATCCTGGCCGCTGCATGAAGAGGAGAATCCAGACCCTTGCCTTGGTTGACATTTGCTCCTAAACAGTCAAAGAACAAAAGGCGGTCAACCAAGGAGTAGGGTCCAACCAATCTCCTGCTCAAGAACTGAACCTCAAAATTCCCTAACAAAAGGAGATCCATGGGGAGCATGGTAGTTCTGTGAAACTGGGAGATGATTTGATCCTATTTAATATGTGAGGAAAATGCCATTTGACAGTGTGACTGGATGTGCCACAACAGTCGCATAGCATATGAAGTTCAAAAGTTCGCCACTGAGCATTACCCACAGGCATGATACATAGAAGAAAAAACCTGGTCACATGAAAGCATGCCGCATGCATTATGAACACAATCAAAGAATTAGTCAGTGCTGGTCAGGCATGGTGGCTCACGGCTGTAATTCCAGTACCTTGGGAGGCTGAAGCAAGACAACAGCTACACGTTCAAGGCCAGCCTTGAACATAGGGTGATCCTGTCTCAAAGAATTAGTCAGTACTGAGAGCAAAGCTAGATGGTGAAATTCTGTATATACCTAGCCACCAAATTCATATTCTGAGCAGCTGCCATGGGGCTTAAAATCTGGAAATTGAGAGTATGAGATTTGGACTGTGAAAGTCAACCAATTCTTGGGGACATCTCTGAGCTTTGGATGGCCAATCGCATGATCACAGAGAAGGTGGCCAACTTTTCCTCTTCAGAAGTAGAGTGGACCTAGGACCATTTCCTACTCAATTCCATGCTTACACTCTTAACAAATCCCCACCCCAACCCACTTCTTGGCTCTTGCTGTGACATGTTAGGACATGTAGCTCTTCCTGAGCTGCTGTCCCTCCAGCAAAATTAGGATCTATGTCCATTCAACAAATGTTACCCAAATTGGTCTTATTTTTTACTTTGTGGGTGATGTGAAACAGGGTTCTTTCCAGGATAGAAGCTTAAAATCTACCTAGGGTGTTAGGAGAGGGAGAGGGAGAGACAGAGAGAGACAGAGATACAGAGACAGAGAACAGAGAGACAGAGACAAAGGGACAGAGAAAAAGAGAGACAGAGACATAAAGAGACACAGAGAAAGAGAAAGATGCAGAGAGAGAAATATGCATGAATATGAATGAATCTCCTAATCCACAGAAGTAGCAGCCAATGAATGGAAAGCAATAAGGACTACAAGAATATTCAGTATAGGGAGGGATTTCTGGATTTTTTTTTTAATGGTGACAACATTTCACATTTTTTATAGGTAGAAAAAAAAACGTGGGTAGGGGAAAAATAGGCTCTGCTAGCTTGGGCCAAGTAAAAGTAGAAAAAGGAGAAAAGAGAAAAAAATAAAGGTAACCCTCCATAGGGTGAGCTATTATGAAAGGACATGATAGCCTGGAATGTTAAAGAATGAAAAGGACTCAGAAAAGTAAAGAGGTGGTGAAGTAGTGTTCTGGCTGTTGAGTAAAGGGCTGGACAGTGGCAGGGAAGTGAAAAGGAATGGTAGTACCTCAGGCCTTTACAGGCAAAATAAAATGTGTAAAATGGGACAAATTCAACTTCCAAATCAAAGAGACCAGTGAGGGCAGTCTCAAATAGGAAGACTCAGCCCAAATCCAGCATCTTTGCAAGTTATGCAAGGCCTAATCATACAACTGGCCAAAAGGAGAGAGGTGGAGGAAAAGGAAGAGAAAATAATGATCATTGTGAACCACTCAGGGAAGGGGTATCAACATCACCATCATCATCACCATCCTGCTTATGAATAAGAGAACTAAAGTTCAAGCAGTGTAAAAGGACCCCCCCATGGGAACACAGTACAAGCTCTGATCTTACCCAACTCCTTGCCCACAATCCTTCCTCTGACCCAATAGAAGTATCTTTAAAATACATTTAATCTTGTTTTCATTTTCTTTCCTTGTTTTTATTTTTCTCTCTTTTTGTCTTACCTGACTCCAGAAGCTTCTTGGCACAGGCTAGCTGCTGTTTTTCACAAGCCAAATACAGGGGGGTGCCCAGGTGGCTGATGTTATGGTTAATGTTGGCACCATAAGCTACAAGGGACTCGATGCACTCCGCATGGCCTGCAGCCCAAAGCAGTAGAAACCAGTTAAAGCACAGGTTCCCTTAGCTAGGGAAATGACATTGTCCCCAGTTTTTGCATGTTTAAATTTGTCATTAATATAACCAAGGATAAAAATGATTTCCTTTACTTAGAATGGGGGATGATTTTACATATTGCCATCGGTTTATGAATTGGGCCCAAGATGAGATCTGCAGCTAAGGGTAGAACTGTACTTAAATTCAGTAGTCAAAGTGAGCAACCAGCAACTATCCACATTTTTCAATTGTTTGTGGCTAGTGGGGGAACAGGAACTGAAAGCAGACTTGAAGAAGAAAGAGTGTGATGTGGGCCATAGGACAGGAAGGAAACTTCTGATCTCACCAAGGGTAGGCCTGGGAGCAGCAGGCCACAGCTGGCATAGGCAAAGCTTGCAAGAAGCTGCCAAACCCAGTAGGAACAGGACCCAGTCTGGCAAGCTAGATTTGGTGAAAACTGAAATCACTTTGCTTTGGTTCAGAATATCATACTTGAAACAATGCTCCTTCATGTTTTTCTAGTTATGCCATTCTAGCTGTATGTATCCCTTTTAGTTGTACCAGTTGGCATGCCTCTTAAATAAATACCAGTGTTTTTGGGAGATAATTATCTTATGGATTGGTCTTGTCAAATAGAAGCCACTCTGGAAAACTCCCAGGGAAACAGAAAGTCCTCTGTCAAAGAATAGTCATGATGATGATGATAAACATCAGAGAAAAGCAAACCGTGCAATTTTATCATTTGTCTCAAAATTAAGAACATCAGGAAATATGTGGCTTTATGAAAAGAATTACCCCCCCAAAGGTACATAACATACTATAATTCCCAAAGTTGAAATTTGTTTCATTTGAGAAACTTAGGTGACCCTGAGATACTGTTTTTTTAAGGCCATAAAATAGGAGAATATAATTTGTATTATTAAAAAAAAACTGTATTGCATGGGTTCAACAATATATTCCATAACTATTGATGGGTAGTCTACTATGTATACCAGGCCCTGTTCCAGAAATACAGTGGTAAACATTTCAAATGCTCTAAAAGGAAGATCCTCAAACTTCCTGTGCAGCAGAATCACCAAGAGGGTTTATTAAACTAAACGCAGATGGCTGGACCCCACCTGCAGAGTTAATCAATCAGAGGGTCTGGAGTGAGGCCCAAAAGGCCCCATTGGCACGCGCTACCCTGCTGATGCTTCTCATACCAGGATCTCACTTTGAGAACTACTACTCTAAAGGACATCGTCTTTCCCCTTTCATTCAAAGTGAAACATCCCTTCAAGGACTGGGTGGAAACTCAGAAATTTCCAACAGATTTACCTCTCTTAGCAGCCTCATGGATTGGAGATGCCAGATCACTCTCTGAGTGGGGATTGGCTCCGTTCTGCAGAAGTAAATTCACACAGTCCAGGCTGCCACTCATACATGCATTAAACAGGGGAGTATGCCAATCCGTGCTCACAGCATTCACCTAGGGAGAAAGCTCCAGGATGAAGACAGGCAGCGGGATAAGGTCTCCTACTTAAAACACATTATTTAATTTCTCTGAGCCTTAAAGTCCACAGCTATAAAAATGGGGAGAACAGTATCAGAGTCTCGAAGGTTGTTATGAAAAATCTGAATGAGGTATTGAATGCAAGGCAGCAAAGATGCAACAAAATGTTCCACCGCCTTGTCCTCTCCGGGGACATGAACTTTGAAACCAATTAGGATAATGTTATGGATTAAAAACTGGTGGTCAACTTAACACCAGCTGAATTAAATCAGCATGGTGCTGAGTGTAGATAGCCCACCTGAGGAAAGTTGCCAGCATAAACAGAGATGTGGAGAAGAAAAGCGAGGCATTGTGGGTTCTCCTAAATGTTGCTGTTTCAAGACGTGGTTTCTCCTGGAGGAGCTTGTCATGCTGGCTTCCCCTATATGGATTTGGTCATTATCATTGGAGGAGCTTTGGACCTTGTTGCTGATGGTGGCTGCGTTTCACTTTGGGGGAGCTCTGCTTCTTACATTGAGCATTGCTTCCTGGCTTCGGAGGGGAAGCTGGGCTTCCTGACCTGTACTCAACTGTTATCATCAGAGGAGCTCGGGACCTCATTGCTGCTGAGGATGGCTGTGGTACTTTTCAGGGGAGCTCTTTTCAGGGGAGCTCTGGTCCTTATTTTGAGTGTGACTTCTTGGCTCCAGTGTAGAGCCCTCAACCTACTGGCACAGCTCCTTCACCCCGCTGGCATAGACTTTCTAGCTTCTACCGCTGACCTTTGGCCTTCCCAGTGCAGATGTGTAAAACAGACTGGCATGAGTCCTTATCATAGGCTCTTAGATCTCCAGTTGGATTTGTGGGAGGCATTGTCATGGGCTCTGGGTCTTTAACTGGACTCATGCAGGACATTGCTGTGGGATCCACATCCTTTGCTGAATATTCTGGGTC
>RJWM01000009.1:96898-200030 GCA_004363535.1 Dasyprocta punctata
CACTATGTAGCTCAGGCCGGCCTTGCGCTTGCGTTGTAGCCCAAGCCGGCCTCGAACTCACAACGCTCCACCTACCTCAGCCTCCCGAGTGCTGGGATTAAAGGCGTGCGCCACCACGCCGGGCTAAAATTGTTAAAATATAATTTTTAAAAATTATAAAACACAGCTCTCATAGAAATGTAGAGTTAACACAGGCCAAAAGATTTTATTCAATTAATTTGTTAATGAGGGAATCAGTAAGATGGTAAGGCTGGCTTAAGGGATAATTTATATAGTCAGTAGACTGCTTAAATGTTTTCACTAACAGATACAAAACTTGTCAATGTCCTAATAGGGTCACGAAATTGTAATCTTTGGGGTTATCTTTTCTAATGTTCAAAGTCTGAAATTTGCAAGTTGACATCTAACATCACAATGTTTGGGCTATAATCAAATAGTAAAGAACAAAGTCAAATGCGGATATGTTCTTCATTTATATTGTTAAAGAATTCCTTCGTGAATCTGTCGAATGATGGCATTATGAAGACAATGAATTCATGCTTATGTTCTATTTCTAAGCAAGGCCAGGGCCTGAATGAGCTACAAAAGACACTCAGGGTGCAGACTTTAAAAGACCTTCATTGCTAGAGTCACAGAAATGCCAGACGACCTGGAGTGCACACCTCTTGAAAAGGTGTAACCTAGGTATACTTTTACTTCACCTTAGCCCTGATCTTGTTTCCAATTTTTGAATAAGTTTCTCAAACTCACATATAAATCTGATGATGCAGTCATCTCTGGTTCTCTATTAATTTTGGGACAAAGAACTTTTTATTTGGCACAGACAAGATTGCTTATGTTCAGAACCCTCTCACTCAGTCTACTCTGCCATAAGGAATGGGTCACAGAAATGTGCTCCCTTTCACTGTCAAGCCTTTGAATTTGCTTTCCCACTGGCTGGGAAGCTTTTAATTTTTCCTGACCCACCATTCTACTGACTCCAGAAGGTCCTCTAAGTTTCATCCTTGACATCATGTCTTGGAGGAAGCTTCTCTTGACTCCCTTTCTCCAGGTGATAAATAGATAGTAAAATACTTTTGTGCTTGCAACCACCCGCTTAGTGCTTAACACAATACATTATTGTAGTCTGAAAAAATGGTCACAGATTCTTTCTATCCCTCTGTGCCTATTCCCTTGTGATATGGCTTTGTAACTCATCCCATCACAAGATCAAGACTATTTTTCCAATATTTCTATCTGGGCTTGCCCATGTGACTTGCTTTAGCCACTGAGGCAGTAGAAAATATGGTATAAGAAGAGAATCTGCCCTCATTTGCTACCATTGTAGTTCCTGATACAGCCATGTGAACAAGTCTAGGCTACTTACTAGAGGATGAGAGACACATAGAGGTTTTCTGTTTCCCCGGACATCCCAGACAAATGGTATGTACTTTCTACAATACTTCACTACCCTCCACTCATAGCAATGAAGACAGAGAATTCCCAGGTATTTGTCTGTTGAGTCTGATAAAGAAAATACTAGAGACTGTAAAACACAATTTTCTAGCTAAAAATTCAATTTTTCACCTATCACTAAAGCAACAAGCTCCAAGAACATAACAACTCTTGAAAACCACCGTTTTTCTTATCTCAAATCAGGAAAACTGTAAGTGTTGGAAATTATGCAGAAACAGTCATTTTTCATTCTTAGGTATTATTTGTTTCTAAGACATAATTCGAGCCATATTTACCTCAGCTCCATGGCTTAATAAAATATTTGCACAAGATGGATGACCTCCAAGACAGGCTTCGTGGAGTGGAGACACGTGATCTGCTGTGCTGAGGTTCACGGGCCAACCCTGGCAGACAGAAAACAAACAGAATAATGATACAAAGCAGCAGACCCTGGGGTTGGCTTTCAGCCATTATTCTAGTACTATGACAGTTCTTTGAAAAGTGAACTTGTACTACCAGTACTCTACTGTATTGTTCTTATGATACAACCACTAAGGAAGACAGTTTGGAAGTATCTATTAGAGCTAGTGACACACATGCCTACAGCCCAACAATTTCACTCCTAGTTATGTACACTCAAGAATGCACACCTAGATAAATATACAAGAAGGTTCCCAAAAATATTAATTATGATAGCTCAAAACTACAAATAACCTGTATGTCCATCCTTAGTCAACTAGATTAATAAACTAGAATAATCAGAGCAAATATTATACTGAGCAAATTATAATTACAAGCAAGTACAAGGATAATGCTGGCAAAAACAACACTGAGCAAAAGAAACAGTATGTAATATTTTGGTTCAAAAAATAATACATACTGAATGATTACATCAAGAAAAAATTAAAAATTAGGTATAGTTAACCTATATTGTTTTGGAACACATACATAGTAAGCAAAACCATAAAAAAGCAAGGAAATCAGGATAAGGTTACTTTCAGAGAAGACAGACAGAACTTTATCTGAAGCCACAACAATTGTAAGGACAGGGTAGATGTCACTCTGAAGGAGTCAGCCATGTCCTATTTTGCCATTTCTTGATCCAAGGGGCAATGTTCTCATTGTCATTATTTGTTAAATTGTACATATGTATTTTAATCTTCTTTTATGTTCGTTTACCGTATTTCTCAATTTTAAAAATTTTCAAATCAGCTTAGTTTAGCTTGCTAGGTTTAACAAGCAATTATTAAATTCTAACAAATTCACAAGTGGCTCTTTCTTGTAGGACAATTAAAAGGAAACTTTGAAACTGCAAGGGAATATAGAACTATACTACATGTGCTTTTTGGGAAACCTAAATTTATTTTATTACTGTGTGGTTCTGGAAGCAGTGGTTCTTTAAATATAAGTACTGTATTTAGTAATACACGGGATTCAATAATGTATGTAATAAAAATATAGGTTCTATCTAATTGGTTTCAAAAAAAACCAATACTCCATTCCTTGACATTTAAATTTTTTCTTGGTCTTCCTAGCTCTGTCTTCATTTCAACAAAGTGATTAGCAAACTATAGCCCATGAGCCAAATCCAGCCCACAATGTGTTTTTGTATAGGACAGTAACTACAACTGATTTTTATATTTTATTTATTTTTAATGTTTTATTAGTACACGTTTGCAGTACGTAATGCTCATGTTCATCCTGGGGAATTTACATGTGCTATATTTTAAATGGCTTAACAATCAAAAGAAGAATATTTTATGATACATAAAATTATATAAAATTCAAATTTCAGTGTCAATAAACAAAGTTTTATCAGAACATAGCCCTGTCAACTCATTTTTGTATTGTCTGTGATAGCTCTTGTGTTACAGTGGCACAGTTGGAGAGTTGCAGCAGACACTGTTTAGTCTGCGAAGCTTAAAATATTTACTATCTGGTCTTTTATGGAAAAAACTGCCAACTCTGGTCTTTATCAAAGGAAAGAATACATCTTTTGTTACTTTACTATTTGCACCCATGATTTGAATATCCCATTGTCAAGGAAAAATGTTACTTTTCACATAGTCATTACATTTTTTTAAAAGTGGTTCTGTCAATGCAACAAGGGTGACTTTCACATGAGGCAAAAATTAATGAGAGATACAAGTGGTTGGAAGGCAGACCCAGGCACAGAACAACCACAAGAAGAGTAGCCCATAGGAAAAGTGCAGAATTGGTCAATACGACAAGTAAGTAAGGAGTGATCGTGGGAGCTACTTTGCCTCCAGCACTACACAGTTTCCCTGGCCAACTACAGTATGTAATTTGGAAGAAGATGCCTTCCAATCCTATTCATCCCAGTCTGCCCAATCTAAAATAGAAATTTACCGAGAACTTACTAATAATGCCAATTATCAAAGTAGGAATAAGGAGGGAACGAACAAGGTGAGCTTCACCTTGCCTAGTTTTGCAAGTCTCTGACTCATGAGCCTTTCCATGATTCCTGTCTCCAATATTCATCTCCTGTGTAATCTTCTTCCCTTGGCTGAGGGATGGACCTAGAGATTTTCTTCTAATGAAGAGAATATGCAAACATGACAGAAGTTCACACCCAGGACTAGGTTACTGATTTCCATCATGTCTGCCCTCTCTTGCCCTTTCATTCACTGGCTTATGTGTTCTGAAGAGATCCTTGACAAGGAAATGAGGGAGGATTCCATCTAACAGCCAAACCAAGAAGTGAGGCCCTTAACCCAACAACCCAGGAGGAGCTCAGCCTTGCTAACTACCACTTAAATGAGCTGGATGCAAATCCACCCTTAGTCAAGTCTTAAGATGGCTGCAGCTCTGGCCCACATCTTGATTGCCCACTTATGAGTCTCTGATCCAATGAAATTTGGTCTGTATGCCCGACCCACATATTCTGTGATGAACTCACATGCTTGTTGCAAAATTTTGGGCTAATTTGTCACACAGCAGAAAATGACTAATGCAGGGCCCAAGTACTGAGTGGTCCTCCAAAACAAATGTCTGAAGGACTGACTTCAGGATTTGTTAACATCTAGGAAAATGTGCTTTCCTGGAGATGGATCAGAAGCTCAATCTCAACCAACAGAACATGAAATAGCTCCAGGAATGGCTCCATAGCCCCATGCTCTTGGAATACATTGACCCTCTTTTTTTTTTTTTTTTTTTTTTTGACAAGGTCTCACTTTTTAGTTCAGACTGGCCTTGAACATAGCCCAAACTGAACTCAAACTCGCGATGATCCTCTCACCTCAGCCTCCTGAGTGCTAGGATTATAGGAGTGTGCTGCCACCATATCCAGCAGAACACCTGATCCTTAACTGGAGGAAAATAGTATAGTAAAAGTTCTTTTTTATCTTAGATATGATTAATCAAGGACTCAGTTATATATTATACATTTTGTTCCCAGAATACTTTAAAGTTGTCTAAAATCATTTCTCACTCACCATCGCTCCTGACACACTTACTGTCCTCCTACTCCTGGCTCATGCAGAACCTGCATTACTACATTTACCCTTCATAAATTCCACCCTTGGACTTCACAGTGTGACAGCAGCTATTTTATGGTTGGCATTATTATTTTATTATTTTAATGGAGGCATCCCCTCAAATCCTTTTTCTTTCTATTCTCAGTGTTCTATATTTGTCAAATCTCTCACTGGCACTGCAAGAACACAGAAGAAATTCATAGCAAAAATGTTAACAGCCTTCTGCTCTGTGTAACAGATCATGAGATAAAAGAAAAGTATTCTTTAGAGGAATCGTTATGAGATATTTCATAGTTATAAAAGTACCTGCCAGTTCCAACTGTCATGTTTAAACCAGCACTTGGGGTGTTTATATGTAAATCAAGGTAAATGAAATGCACTAAAAAATTGCCCACAATACCAAAAGTTTTCACCACACATTATATATTCATATAACAAAGAGGTTCCTGTAAGTTTCCTCCTGAAAATGTAGGCTACTATTTCTATTTCATCATAAAGTCAAAGTTCTACTTTCAATGAATTTTAGTATTTAAATAATTGAAAAGTCTGAATCATATAGTGTCATAAACTAATTTTAACCAATTATTTTACACACCATTCAGTCCACAGTGGAAATCTCAGTTTATAAAAGTACTGATTGAGTATTTATCTTTAAATTTTCTATTACCAGTTGTCACCTCATCTCAGTCTATGGTTAGAAGCTCTTTGGCGTGAATTTTGGGGCTATACAATGTTAGAACACCCATGAACAATATAGTACATGTTATCTGGTAACGTTTTGTCATAGCCTCCCCCTGCAAATTATGTCCATATAAGTTGAACCAAATGGCCACAAACATGGTTATGCTTTTTTCTGTCCACAGTTGCCACTTACTTCTAAAACACAGCAGAAAGGCAGGTCATGAACACCTGTCTTCCTCACATTCATCGTAACATATCATTCTCTTCCCACTTTACCAAGGAGATCACAGCCACTTGATGTGAGATTCTATCATCCACCTTCTCACATGCATTCATTTCCCAGCTCTCTCTTTTGAGGCACACTTTCCTATTGCTTTCTCAGTCTGCTCAACCTTCAATCTGACCATGTGCCAAACTTCACTTAATTCCCTTCACTGTCCCTTTTTCCCCAAAAAACTGCCCATGCCTTTTGTTTCCCCTTTTTCCCCTTTTCTTATCTTTTACCCATGCAATCCTGCCAAGACTGTTTTCCTTGTGTAATCCAATACACAGTACTTTTTCCTCCATATCCCTCAATCTCTGAATGTGCTATGTATTCATCTTGACCTCATGAAACCTCTCCCTTGACTTCTACAACATAGTTCTGTCTAATTTCTACCTGCTAGACACTTTTTTCCTGTCTCTTTCATGGACACTTGTCTTTATCCTCCTTATATCTCCCAAAATAGGCAGCCTCTCAAGAATTTGCTCTCAAATCTTTTTGTTTTCTGTCAGTACTTTCTACATCACACACACACACACACACACACACACACACACACACACTCACACATTCAAATCCCTGGTAGATTTTCTTATCCCTGCTAAGACATAACACCTAAATGCCTAGCTAGCAACATAAATTCAGCCTTTTCCAATCTAAAAAAAAAAAAAAACACTCCATATTTTTCCAGTCCTAATTTTCTTAATGGTACCACTATCTTGTTTCATATCTAGAATTGCAATTTTAAAAGGGAGAATAGCAGACTGAGTCCCAAGACCAAACACTGACATCATCACCTGGCAAGCAGTGTGAACTTGGGTCAGCTATTTATCTCCTTAACACTCAATTTTCGTATTCATAAAATGGGCAAATTGCATCTACCTTGTAATAAGACTATTATGAGGACTGAAAATGATATATGCAAAACGCTTAGTGCTCAGTAACTTCCAGGAAATTATTATAAAGAATTTCTTCTTCTTTGTCATTTAGCCTTCCATCAGCTGCCACATTCTAAATACCTGATGTGTTAGAATGACAGTGTCTTTGCTTGTTTTTACCCTCATGATGACTTGGCCCTTTAAGGATTATAGAAGAAAGAATAAGGAGTTTTATACAAGTTGTTAAAAAGTTGATCCATACCTCTTGCTTATGGGGAGACCATAAGCAAGAGATGACTGAGAAGGTTCTCAATCCTGACTACTGATCAGATCCACCCAGGGAGCTTTAGAAAAGTTCTGGTATCCAGGCAACATCCCAGAGCAATTGCAATGTAATCAATTCAGGCATCAGTATTTCTAAGGACACCACAGCTCAAGGGGACACCAATGTGCAATCTTGAGGGAAAGGCATCAAATCGTGGTCATGTCCTGGTTAAGTGGTGACTTAATTGCATCTACTCACGTAACAAATCATTATTTTTAAAATGAATTTCTATAGAAGTGCAACAGATATGAAAATTTTACAGATCCTATGTGTAAATCTCAGGGAACTATCAAAGAAAATATACCTGTGTGATTACTACACAGGAAAAGATAAAGAACATTACCAGAGGCCTGCATATGCCTGATTTGACCGCTTGTTCCCAGTGGTATTCATGAAACTGACTTGTAACAGCAAAAATCAGTTTCAAATCTAAATCATATTAGACCATTATAGTAACTGATCTATGAAGTATTTATTTATGTGGATGTGGTTGGCTTTTATTCAAAATGCTGGTCAGAATCATTGCTTCATCCATTTTCACTGCTGTGTACAATTTTATTCAATAATTGGTGCAGTTTGGATTTCAAATTTTCCTCAAAGGCACAAGTATTAAAGGCTTGGTTTCCAACCTGCTGAGCTCTTAGAAAGTGATGCAACCCTTAAGCATTGGGGCCAGTGACAGAAAGTTGTGTCATTAGTGTATGTTTTCCAAGGAAATATAGGATCTCCTCTCCTCTCCTCTCCTCTTCGCTCCTCTCTTTTTCTCTTCTCTTCTTCTCTCATCTGTTTTCTGCATCCTCCTCACCATGAAGTGATAAATTTCCACCACCATGAACTCCTGCCATGATGTACTGTGCCACCACAGGCCCAAAGCAACAGAACCAAGTGACTATTAGTGAATTGAAACTTTCCTTCTTGTAAGTTGGTTTTATCAAGTATTTCGTCACAGTGATGGAAAGCTGATTAACACAGTAATACAGCATAATATATTTACCTATTTTACTTTGATGGATATTTGAATTGTTTTCAAGGATTTTTTTTTTTTGCTTGCTGGTATGAATATACCTCTACTTGCTTTTTTATAAACACATATGTGCATATCTATTGCATATATATCTGGAAATAGAATTGCTAAGTTATAGAGTTGAAATATTTTTAACCTTAGTATCTACTATTAGTAATAATTTCCCAAAGTATTTTGTACAAATTTACACTCCTAGCTTTGCAAGAGAATTTTAGTTGCTCCACATCCTTGACAGCACTTGGTATTATCTTTATCTATCTTTTCAAATATAATTCTACTGCATCTTTGTCTATCTTTTCAAATATAATTCTACTGAGGGGAGGGAGTAGTAATATCTTCTACTTTTAATTTTCATTGCTCCAATTATTATACCAATAAACACAGTTTGATGTATTTATTGAATATTTGGATATCCTTTTTGTGAATTGCCAGGCCAAGTCTCCTACTTATTTTATATTGGGTTGCCTATCTTTTTTGTATTTATTTTAGACCAGGAATACTTTAATTGAAAATATTTTCAGTGGGTTCAATCCCAAGAACTGCAAAAGACTGCAAGTATTGACTCCTAGTCTGTGGGTTGCCTCTCCAACTTTTTAAATGTTGTCTTTTGATGTTCTTAATTTTAAAGTAATCCAACCTATCAGTCTTTTTATTCCTTTTCCCACACTATATTCCTTCTTTTTCAAATGCCTCTCTCTCTCCTACAACTGTCAAAATGACGATGTCTTATCGCTGAACTTAGTGGTTCTGAAGTAGGTTTTTTTAGAAAACACTAAATTCATGAGGCCTATCCTAGGGTAAATCAGAATTTCTGAGGTAAGGCCTGGGCATTGTTATCTTTTAAAACTTATCCTGGATTATTTTGATGTGAATAAATAATGTAGAATTACTACAAATGAATTCAATTTTTCCTTTCTTTGACATAATGAGAATTTTTTATAGTTTTCTCTTTGTCTTATAGGCACTTCAATGCTTTATCTTATTTATCTTAGTAAAATATTTTTAATTTGCCAGCAGTGATTTTCTTTGATTATCTTAAGTGCTCTATAGATTATAATGAGAAAATAGATACTATTTGTGATGACTAATGGAATTAGACAATTTGCCTATCTCATTTCAGTTAATTCTGTCAAACCCATTTAGATTGATTTTACAGTCTCAATTCTTTGCTCTCACATGGTAGTGTAATACATTCACACCCTTTCTATGATCTCATGGTCAACAAAATATATATTTCCTTGATCCCTGACTTTGGATTTGGTCATGTGACTTGCTTTCACCAATAGGATAGTAGTGGATGTCCTATAAGTAAAGATTGGATGTACTATATGTTTATGATTGACCTTTCCCTGCTATTCTCTAACCTTTTGTCAAGTGAAGAAAATGCCTCAGGTAACCAGTGATCCATGAAGAATGGAAGATATATGCAGCAGCTATACCTAATCTACTGCTTGGGGCTGAATCCAGGAATGCTCCCCCTTAGATCAGCTGACCCAAATGCTTAGTAGCAAGAAATCATGGCTACTGTATTATTGCACTGAGCTTTGAGGCAGAAATCACGGTGACAGTATGATAACACACTTGAATAATGTGATAAAGCTTACATAAAGACGTGGTTCTGGCTGGTGATCATGCAGTAAACACATAAATATTGAACATAGATGAACATCTGTCCAAATTTAGCAAGTTATATATAAAAGCTGCAAAGATAGTTTTTCATCCTACCAAAATAGGCTAAATATTTCATTTTATCTGAGAAGCAGTCTAACTTCTTTTACCTAGAGTTATGCGTTATAATCTATATTTCTATTTATAATAGACTGCTGCTATGAAAAACAGCTTAAGATAGTGGCTTAGGGTAGTAAAAGATTTTCTTGACAAACTGTTTTCTTATAGGAAATTTTCTTAATCTATTTTCACTAATTTCTACCCCAAAATTTGTATGCTCTTCAATTAAGAATCTAGATAACAAATCACAGTAACGGAAGCATTTTATAGCACTGTCATTGATAAAAATCACACACTTTAATTCAATATAATTGTTGCAAATATTTAAAATATCTCAAAATATAAGCTCACCCTACTTAGAAATCTTGCTACTACTAGAATCACCACTAGATCTTCTTTAATGAATTAATTTAAAAGTTCATGTATTATTATGTCACATATTTGTTTTAATGTTTTGATGGGATTCCTCTGTGTCATAATTTGTGCATTTAAAACTTTATTTTTTTATTTTTTTGGTACCAGGGATCAAACTCACAACCTTGTGCTTGCCAGGCAAGTGCTTGTGCTGCTGAGCTAAATCCCCAGCCCTGAAACTTTATTCTGAGAACGGGGTCCATTAGTCATTGCCAGACTGCCAAAGGAGTCAATAGTACACAGGAGCTAAGAATTCCTAACCTAATAGATACATTCATTTTAGAGAGCAAAGTTTTCTGAAAAAAAAAACATGATTTTGAATGGCAACTGCAGCTGCTTTCTTAAAAGTGACTTTGTGTAGCTTTCCAGTAATTTCAAAACTTACAAAACTCCAGTAACTATGTACTAGATTACACCTGAGGAGCACAGAAACTAAAATTAAACTGTTCAGAGCCATGGTCAACTGGGAATTTAGCAAAACTGAAAATGTGTTTGAAATTACATGATTACATATCTTAAAAGATATTTTCAAGCACTTATTTTACAGCAGGCATTTTCAACCTCAGCTCTGTTGATATTTGGGGCTGAATAATTTTTGACGAGGAGGGCTGCCTTGTGCACTGTAGAACAGTTAGCAGTTTCCACCCACTAAATGCCATTATGACTACCACCCCAGTGTGACAACCTTAACAACCAACAACTTCAGGTTTTAAAGTGTTTCCTGAGGGGCATAATTACTGCAGTTGAGAATCACTGTTTTACATTACAATGTTTAAGAACACAATTTATTACATAAAGTGGAGGTAACTTGAATGAATTAACTCGCCAGTTTTTCATTTAACAGATATTTAGTATGCCACCTACTATGTGCTTACAATTGTACTAAACTCTGGCACAACAAATGTACTAACTTCTGGCATTATATCAGTTTCCAAAGAACAATATGGTTATTTAGAAATGGTCATTTTGCTTAAGGTAGGTCTATGATTTCCTTTTTCTGAGTTTGGTGTAGCAATAGGATGTGCTTAATTGTACCATTCTATTTCAAAGAGCTACCTGGCTGAGGAGGGTTCTCAAAGAGAGCAGACGTCCATGGATTGCAGCTTCATGCACTGGAGACCAGTAAGACACAATATCTGCATGGCAAGAGAGGAAAAGGTTACACTTAGATGAGGAGGCTTATCTTCGCCCATCGATAAGAATGTAAGAGATTCTAGATGGTGACATAGAAGTCACTTAACCAACACTCCCATCAGCTCTTTGGAATTTCTTTCATGTATTGATGTTTCTTTATTTGAAATATCAGGATAGCTGAAGAAACAAAGCCAGTGCCCAAACTGACAATGAAAGAGGCAGATCAGGAGATCATGGTGTTAAGGGAAATGTTAGGCACAGAAAGACACATACTGCATGATCTCACCCATATGTGGAAGCTAAAATAGTAGAGCGTACAACGGTGGCTACCAGAGAATGGAGAGTAGTGGAGAGGGAGTGAGGAGGAGGGGTTGATCAGTAGGTACTAAATTACAGTTAAGTAGAAGCAAAAAGTTCTGGTATGCTATCGTACAGTCAGGTGACTACAGATAACAGTAATATACTGCATATTTCCAAAAGCTAGGAGAAATGATTTTGAATGTTTTTGCCATGAAGCAAATGGTAAATGTTTGAGGAGATTAGTATGTTTAATCTGATTTACACATTACATAATGCATACATGTATCAAAACGTCACACAGTACCCCATTAATTTATACATTTCAATTTTCTTTATCAGTTAAAAATAAATTAATTTAAATTGCAATAAGTTTTGAAAAGAGGAAGATTGAGATGACAGATGACAGTTCTTCCATTTTTACAATGGTTTCAAAGGCAAATGGCCCATTTAATTGAGAACTTTGCTAACTATCGGCATTAATTTGTTGAGCTATGGTTGCCAGTCTAGCTTCCTGCATAAAACACAAGTTTTGGCACTTTAGTAAAGAGTGCCACATACTAATAGAGGTAATCATGTAATTACCTACACCACTAAGTTTGGTATCAAGTCTAAAGAACTTATCTATTTGTAGATTACCTCCCACCCCAATACTGAGTGCAAATCAGAGTTCAGTCTGACCTTGAACCAAGGTTATTACCCATATTTACCCCTCAAGGCACTTTACCAATGGGGTTAAAAGAAAGCTCTGAATTCACATCCACTTGATTTCTGAGCCATAAATTCCTGAGCAGGCTCTGACTCTCAGTTTCTCTTCTGGTTATTGGAAGAAAGCAATATAATTACCCATGGCTCAATATATATTAACTACTATTATTATTTTGCCCTAACACTAAACAGAGTGCTTATTATACCCCACAATCACTGCTATTTAGAAGAGTCTACAACCATATAGGAGGAATACAAACTCTTAGTAAAGAGCCTGTAAACCCTGACCCAACACATTAAATGCTTCTCTCATCTTCTGATCACATGTGGATGTAACTGAGTGAGACACAGACCCAGATTTTTCTCTCTCAAACTGCATTTGATTTCCCGAACAAACAGATGCAGAAAGTCAAAATAGAAGGAGGCTTACCTGGGTTTAAGTCAGCACCAGCTCTATCTATTTTGGTAAACACACAATGTACAAGTGAGGCGGAATGATCTGATAGCAGTTTTGCTTTGCCTGGAAGCCAATAAGTGCTAAGAAAATCAGGAGAACCAAGCCAGTTGTTAATTCCCTGCAAACTGGAAGGCCATGAGAGAATAGTCTGTACTTCACATGTGTTGGTGGAGGCCTGCCCGCCACCTGGAGCCATCAATGCCCTGGAAAATCTATCCCAGTGAGCACCACCTTTCCAGATGAATTCCTTAGTATTTAGTACATAAGAGGAAGTTGAATGAGCCTACATACTGCCCAGCCAGAGCTTTCCTTCTGGGGTCACTAAGGTGTTAAGACAAGACATCTTAAGTGAAATGACTTTTCCTACCTCCAAATCTTTATGCTCAAGATATATTCAATGTCCTCACAGTGTTTTCTGAGGTTCCTAATTCTCACAGAAAAAAACATTGCTGCTTCTAGGGCCTAGAGTCTAAAATGCAGACTACAGATATGGAAAAATTGAGATTCAAATTAGAATTAAATGGATAGCTAATTACAGCTTGTTGATGCTGATAATACAAAATACCATTCATACAAAATCTCAAGCGAGAAGAAAGAGCCAAAAAACGAGAAGGATTTTGAAAATCAGTTTGAAATAGATTTGCAAAAGTACCCTAATGGATCACTATGTGTACAATGATTAGTCCAATTTTTTCTTCCAGTGCTCAGTTGCTGAGAAGTATAACTGCCTCACTCTCCAACCTTCTTAAAGCTACTTAAGATTGCTAGAGTTGACAACCTAAAGAATCCAGGCAGGTAATTTAGGTCCTAAATTATAACTGGGTTCAGATTTCATAAAAATGTTGCAATCATATTATTAATGAAAACAAAAATGGGGTCTAATTTCTATTCATTCCTTGTGAAACCATTACTCCTCCTATCTAAAGCAAATAAAGGATTACATACTTCTCCAAGAGAAAAACAGGGGCTACTTGATGTTCTGCAGTCATGCAGAATGCAGTATTTACAGAGTAGAAACAGCCTGTGTCTTTCAGCAGGATAGTTTGTCCTGGCACACACAGTAGGAGGCTGACAATACTAACATCTGTATCTAGCTACATAGTTAACAGTTTTATTGAGCTATAATTTACATACCATACAATTTACCCATTTAAAGTGCACAGTTCAATTCTTTTCATTATATTCACAGAGTTGTGCATCCAACACCACAATCAATTTTAGATTTTCATCACCTCCAAAAAGAAATCTCATGCCCCTTAGCATTAACTGCACAGTTCCAATCCCCCAGGTCCTGGTAACCATTGATCTACTTTCTGTCTTTATGGATTTGCCTATTCTGGACATTTCATATAGATGGACCCATTTTATATGTACTGCTTCGTGATTGATTCCTTTCATTTAAGCATAACATTTCAAGGTTTATCATCATTGTACTTCATCCCTTCTTTGGTCAAATGGTCACTGTATGGATAGACTGAATTTTATTTATTCATTCACCAACCAATGGACATTTGTGTTGTTTCCACCTTTTGGGTATTATTAATAGTGATGCTGCAAACATTCATGTGAAAGTTTTGGAGGGATGTATGATTTGGATTCTGTTGTGTATAAGCAAGTAGAATTGCTGTATGATATTATAATACAATGTCTAGCCTTTTGAGGCTATTTTTCAATGTGGATGCACCACTTTATATTCCCATTAGCAATGTTCGACGTTTCCCTTTCTAATTTAAAGTCATGTTATTCTAGAGTTTGTTCTAGGGTCTTGCACAGAAAAAAAATGGGCCTTTTAAAGCCTAAATATATTTATTTATACAAGGATTTTAGCCTCATCATATCTCAGAACTACTGAATGGTTATGTAAAAATCAAAACAGTGACAATAGATAGGTCTAACATTTTCTAACATGTAGAGAGCATGTTTTGTGCATGTATGTGTATAGGTACAAATGCACATAGTTTAGCCAGCACTGTAATTTGCACTATGGATTAGCCCACACATTCTCTTTTACAATGAAAAACATTGAAGAGATAGTGAAGATGTTCACCTCATGAACCTCATGTGTGTGAGGACCTGGTAAGTGCTTCTCCAGGGTTTCCCAGAGCCCACACCTCAAGTAGTCAATGAGCAATAGGCTCAACACATACCAGTTACACCCAGAAGCACCCTCACCTATAACTGGCTGCTGAAAAGAGCAGAATAAGCAGGAAATGGGACCTATTTTCTTGCCAGAACATGATACTCACAGTAAGAGACTGTCTGATCAGCAAGGGAGAGACTCAAGGCTACAATATCTTTTTCCACTGACTGCACCAAAGTCTTTGAAACTCAAGGTTCCTAACCTATATGTAACACATTATACAAGCCCTGGGTACATACTAAGAATTCTTTTTTTTTTTTTTTTTTTTTTTTTGCAGCACCGGGCATTGAACTCACAACCTCGCGCCTGCCAGGGCAGGCGCTTAAGGCACTGAGCCAAATTCCCGGCCCTGGTTTTTTGAGGTAGGGTCGCACTATGTAGCTCAGGCCGACCTTGCGCTCGCGTTGTAGCCCAGGCCGGCCTCGAACTCACAACGCTCCGCCTACCTCAGCCTCCCGAGTGCTGGGATTAAAGGCGTGCGCCACCACGCCCGGCTTATACTAAGAATTCTTAACACTTAATACTTGTTCGGTATTTCTCAAATACTTGTTCAGCCATCGTCTATTGATTTTGCTGCCAGAAGATGGATGCCAAATGAGGTCACTGCTGACATCATGAGTCCAGCAGTGTAACTCATAGGTAAAATGAGGCAGGGAACTTCTACAAGTTCTCCAATTAGTGCCATTAAACTTACCTTTTAGAAAACTGTGTCTATCAAACCTACAGTACATTAAGAAGGGTGCTATTTCATTTTTATTGCGCTTTCTGGAATGATTTCTAAAATTTCCATTATTTCAGAAAAGATTTAAAATGCACTAATTGATGCATTCTGAAAAGAGCTATTACCAAGACTCTGAGAGCCCTAGTGAATGATGGGAAGTAGCATAAATCTATCTATCTTGGGAACATTTTGTAAGGTCAAGAGAAGTGAGGTCGGGTTGCTAGGGAGATGGGATCACTTGCCTTCAGCCTTCAGGATATGATAAAAGTGGATTCAGTGGCACAAACCACTGGAAAGGATCTGAGTGCCATGTTCACAATTACAGTGAATCTTGATTTGACTCCAGGACAAACAAAAAAAGAGAACAATAAATGAAGGCCCAAAATCAGAAACAAGCAAACAGAGATGCCCATTGAGACAACTCTCAGGCAAGTTAGTCGTGTTCACTACCAACTGTTTCTCCAGTCTCCCTCTCCTTCTCCTCTCCCTCTCTCTCTCCCTCTCTCTCTCCCTCTCCCTCTCTCTCTCCCTCTCTCTCTCCCTCTCCCTCTCTCTCTCCCTGTTTCGTCCCTGTCCCTCTGCCTCTGCCTCTGTCTCTGCCTCTCCATTCCATAGGCACCTCACATTATCATCCATTCTGTTTAAATAGACAGGTTACTCTCAGAAAACTTTCCCCTCCTAAATTGCTCCAATATCTAAAATTTCACCATAGAGAATTACTTCCTTTCAATGCCTGTTCTTGCCTGTCTTCCATTTAAATGTGAAACTCTATAGGGTAGGCTCAATTTTGTGAAGGAAGAAATAACGCTACAGGAGAGCCTGCAGGCAAAATCTCAAAGGATAGACACTAAGAATGGAAACTGTGGTACCTTGGGCAGTAGGGTTATTGTGTTTAGTTTTTCTTTCAGTGTATTTCCCAAAGTTTCTATAAGTAGCTGTGAATGAGTTTCCTAGGGTTACAGTAACAAAGCACTACAAAACTAAGTGATTTAAAACAATAGAAATTTGCTGGGGATTTAGCTCAGCAGCACAAGTCCCTGCCTGGCAAGCATGAGGTCATGAGTTCGATCCCCAGTACCTAAATAAATAAATAGAAATTTATCTTCTCATAGTACTAGAGGCTACCAGTTTAAAATCAAGATGTCAACAGGACCACATTCTCTCCAAAGGTTCCAGAAAGAGTTCTTCCTCACCTATTCTAGCTTCTGGCAGTAATTCAGAGTATCCTTGATCTTCCTCAATTTATAGACACTTCTGCTTCTGTTGTTACACAGTGTTTTCCTTGTATGTCTCCTCTCCTTTTCTTATAAAACACCAGTCCTGTGGGAGCAAGGACTATTCTACTGTACTATGACCTCATTTTAACTCATTACATCCACAATAACTCTATTCCAAATAAGTCTCACTTTGAGAAACAGGAGCTTAGAATTTCAATTTATCTTTTGGGGGGCACAATTCAAATTATAAAAAGGTAAAATGGCAGGGGGGAAATGGGGTGGAAATTGTAAAAGTATATTATATGCATGTATGAATACTCCAAATGAAACCCATTAGTCTGTATACCTAATATGCACTAATAAAACAACAACAGCAGACATTATTTCCCTGCTCCTGGGACAGGGAAGCCAAGCATTAAACAAATCTCTGAAGATTGACTACCCATTATCAAATCCAGTCAGCCAGCCAGCCAGCCAGCCAGCCATTAATCCATGTATTCATCCTTCCTTCCTTCCTTCCTTCCTTCCTTCCTTCCTTCCTTCCTTCCTTCCTTCCTTCTGGAGAAGAAGGCAAAGAAAAAGTCTGCAGGTGAAGGTGTGACAGCAAAATTCCCCAAAATGAACCCAATCCAGGCCCGATCTTCTCTCTAACTTGTCGTTATACCCAGAGACATTCTTCACCTGAGCAGAGTTTCTCATCATAGCCATTTGGAAATGGTATTTTGAGTGTTTTCTATTCCACATTTTACCGAGGTCAAGACTTCAGAGGCAAAAACAAATGCAAACAGCTACACCTGAGGCTTTACCCAAAGCGCAAGACTAGTGCAAAGTAGGAAGAATGCCTAGATCAGACTTCATCAGAGGAGGACCTCTGCTGGATATAGAAGGTAAATAGGAGTTTGTCAAGAGATTCAGAGAAGGCTGTGAAAAAGCAGAGGTGTCCAGGGATCTACCCCTTGCAACTTTCAGCGTTTTGAAAACTTCTTTTCTCTTTGTCACTGTGGAATTACAACAGAAGTCTCTTCCCCCTTTTTTCTCCAACTTGCTGATCCCATATCCTTGACTAGAAGCTCAGGCTCCATCCTTAGTTCTTAGCTCTTGGTCCTCAGAAAATTTCTCTTTTTGATGGGCTTCATCACAGCCCCTCTGCAGAACATTCTAAGGTCAGCAACTCCCAACCCGCATTTGGCCCCAATCCCGGTTCTATACTATCATGTTATGCATGGGACACAGTTATTGGTATTTTTCCATTCAAAACAAAACTCTTCATCTTTTCTTCCTCACTCCACTCTCAAGTTAAGTTACTGTCCTTCCCAAATTCCTTCTTACCTAGCTCTTCTCAACATTAATTTAGGCTTAAAAACCCTACCATTTTGGCTACCTTCTCTCTTTTAACCTTCATATTTAACCAAGTAGATCTGATGTCTATTTCCTTTTAAATTATCACCATTTCTCTGTCGTTTGCTGTTTGATCCAAATGTACACTTCATGCTTTGATTAGTGTCATAGTTTCCAAAGTGTATTCCCTTACCATCACCATCAGCATTCCATGCGAGCTTGCTGCAATTGAAGGCTCTGGGACTCACCCCCAACTTTGTCACACCTTGCATCATTTTCATTTTAGAAACCGCCCCCCCACCCCAGGTGATGTTGAGAAACATGAGAATTTGAGAATGAGTAATTTAGTGCAACAATCTCCTATGCTACCACCACAATCTATCCTGACCATGCCTACTAGATTAATTTACTTACACCCTTCATTATTGCCAGGTCTCTGTTCCAGAACCATTAATGTCTGCCAACTCCCTGACCCATAAAGGTTAAACTCCTCTACCTGATTTTTAAAGTTTTATCATCTGTCTCTATCTACTCAAACTTGTTCCCTCAAGACTCCCTAAGATGCTCTGCATTCTACTTGTAATGGAATTTGTTCGATTTCTAATCAACATATCTGAGTATAACACCTGTCCATGTCCACCCACTCATCCTGCTACCACAAAAGTTGGATTAAAACCTTAAGAAATCCTGAACTGTGAAAAGTGGCTGGGTCCTCTCTCCCATGTGGAAGCACAAATAAATATAATGCTTAGCTATCAGAGAATTGTGTGGCTATCAAACAAATTATCGATTCTTTCACACAGAGATTGGTTTGCTGCTTAAAAATATATTTACCAAATTCTTTTCCAAAAGTGATTTTTAGTATCACCTTGCTTTGCGCAGCATAACTACTTATTAATTCAGTTCTGACTTCGTGGCTCCAAATCCTACCCATTATTGAGTGTTCTGCTCTTTTTAAAGCAATTTAACTAAGTGAATGAATGAGCAGCATTGTCTGCTCAACCAATCACAGAGAAGATATTTTACTTCTTTTGTTTTTTTCTCTCTTCTGGTACCTGTATAGTAACTGATTTCAGCCTCCCTATTTATTGTCCCTCTGATCATGAAGTGTTTTGGGCAGCTTAAGAGAGTGCTGAATGTAATACTCTCTCCTCAAATGCTTAGACATATTTTTCAGAATCTTTTCAGCCAGCAAGCACCTGCTGGAATCTTCACGAGAGAGTAACATTGGTTATATGTGTGGGACTCTATCCTTAAGCAAAGACATCCCCTAACAGTAAAATATTTCTCCAACTTTTTTTTAAATAAATCAATTAGTGCCCAATATTTGAACATCATTTATAAACCCAGTTCCAATGTAGATTGCAAATACCTAAAAGCTTTTAGAGAAAGCACTTCTAATTAAACTTTTTTATTTATAAGTAATTTGTAAACCTCTAGCTTAGTAAATAATGCATTTGACCCACAAAGAAATGATTCCTTAGGGCTGAAGCTTTTACTGGTTAATTATTTATGACAATTAAATCTCTATCATCTGTAGGACTGTGCAAAAATATAGGGATGCACACATTTTTTAACAACTATGTAAAGAATATGTATCAGCAAGCTGTGACCATCTGTCCAGTAACTGCTGCATGGACACACCTCAGACAGACCCACTGAAATTGCCCAGTCCTCTTCTCTCCCATGCACATTAGTCACCCACCCCAGCACCATGATTTCATAGCCCCTAGGACTCACCCCTCATAAATGAGCTTAAAAAGTTCCTGGTGTCAGGAGTGCCTCCTAGCCCCAGGGGCTTGCTGGGATTCCTGCCTTGTTGTTCGTTGTCCATGGTGTTTCTTGGGCCAGCAAGTTCCACACTCTACTTCAGTTGCTTAGGAAAGTCCAAATTCCGTGCTTCTCATGCCCCTGGGAAATTCCAGTTTTGTGGCTGACTGAATTACACACGTGGTGGTCAGACAGTCTGCAACAGAGAACAGTACAGGCAGGGTAATTTGAGTATTACCTGTGGTCACACACACATACACACGCACACCACCCAGCAAGCTGGAGACTGGCCAAAGCCCACAACAGCCCCCAAGTCTTAAGTCTGCTAAGTTGCTGATGTCATATCCTTTCTAAAACTGAGACCAATCGGTGAGGAAGCCTTGGAGTTTATCAGGAAGGAAACTCAGTTTTTAACTTTTAAAGGACGAAAGGAGCAGGGTGGGGAGGGGGTGAAGGAAACAACTCGTTTGCTGTGAAGTTGTTCACCCTGTTGAACTCTGCTACTTGGAAGCTTCATGGTGCTGAAACTATCCCCAGCACCCAAGAGCTGAGAAAGCTGTTTTTGTAGCAGCCTTGCAAATTGCCTGCACAGTAACATGCACAGCATGCCTTGGCCATCTACACATGTGCTTTCAATTTTGCTAGGAGTGTCTTATGGAAAAACATGTCTATATAATACAAAAATGAACCATTTGGAAAGAACTTCTGTTTTCTTCCTTTTAACCACAAGGAATTTATTAACTGTCCCATTACACTCTTGCTCTACACATTTTGTTTTATCTTCAAAATAAATAATGAGTAGCTGCAATTGGTAAAATGGATAGCAGGGTGGCATGGGGTGTGGAAAGGACCTGCTATCTTTCAACTGTTAATTACAAACAAATGTTATTTTGTTAAAGTTTCATTGATTTGCCTATACAAAATAGTCAAACTTTCTGTACGTGGGGCTATTCAATTTCCAGTTTTCACTTCCCACCACACCCATGCGTGCTGGTTCAGACTGATGGTCATCTCTAGACTTCCACTGCTCCTATCTGTCAGATGTAAGAGGATTCTCCATCCTCATTGGAGAAGGCTCTTAGTTACTCTTCAAGCACTGTCTGCTGAGGAAATAATTGTGGATTTGTTTTAATGCCAAAGATGTAGTCTCACTTTTTTAGATTAATAGATACTCAGTTGAAACATTTGGTAACCATCATTAACAGTTTAAAGACTATACTTCATATTTTAAAATGCATTTATGTATGCATATATATATATATGCACAAGTATCCCTTTATGTTTTCACTTAAATATAATTATCATATTATTTGAACATTTTTACAGTTATTCTGTCTGGCAGGTCTCTCCATTTCAGCTTATATGGCTATGCTTCTTTATTCATGCACTACTGCAATCCACATTATGCCAAAAGTATTTACTTAGTCTCCTAATGATGCAAGCAGAATGTTGTCAATTCTTTTGCTACTACATATCCACTGCAGTTCATATTTTTGTACATGCGACTTTGTAAGCATATGCAAATACGTCTATAGGAGTGATTCCTAAGAGTGAAAATGCTAAGTTAAAGGTATGCCCTTATGCGTGTGATAAACGGTATAAAAAGAGATTCATGAATCAGTGCAAGTAAAAGTGGCAAAGTCTAAATAAGATCAGTAGAATGTACAAATGTTGATTTCCACTTGTGATATTATACTATATTTTTTGCACAAGGTTGCTGTGGGGGAAAACTAACCAAAGTGTCAGGGGATCACTCTATACAATTTTTAGAACTGCATGATTCTATCACTATCTTATACAAGTTTTAATCTAAAAAAGAAATTTCAAATTTTATGAATTAGAAATGTATACACTGCCAAATTGCCCTCCATCTCTATTATTGTATTAACTGAAAAGGCCAAAAACATACAAATTTTTCACTACTCTATCAAGACGGACTTAAAGAATGGTAAGTATATTTGGCTTTGAATGAGAACTTTACTCTCAGCCTAGGCTGATAAGAAGGAGTTAAACAGAAGGCATGATGGGAATGCTGGATGCTATTGCCACTTTCCTAGCAAAATCTTCACAGTACAGTTTCTTTATTTACTTTTAATTAAATTCCAAAAGGATAAGGTTTTCCATATTCAAATTTATGTTCCAGAACGGCAGTAAAGAGTTTCCAGGTTGTTGCCTTAGAACCTGGGAAGGAATTCATCAGTTTTTAATTGCTGATTTTATTTATAATGTTGCTCAGCACTAGTGAATAGGAAGATGGAAACTGAATTTTTAAAAACTGTTTTACAACAGTTATTTACCAGAGAATTTTCATGCATTTTAAGTACTAGTATGGGGATAAAATTGAACTGCCTGTGTTTAAGCTGTGATTATGGAGAAACATGGTGTCTTACTACATGCCACAGAAGAAGAGCAATCTTACTAACTTCTGGTCAGCCCTGGGAGCCCTCACTATGCGTCTGAGTGTTCGGTGAAACTGACTCAGGTTAGCTAAGAAAAAAGAATGGCCTTATGGAGTAGATGGTATAGTAACAACCACTCCCTACCAGGGACAGTGTTCACAGAAGCCAGTGCCTCTGGACCCCCTCACTTAGATATCTAAGGCTCACCTCACTCACGGATCATAAGACTCTTGGCCCCTGAGGTCTTCCTCCTGAGGAGCTTTGAAGGTCACTTCTAAACAAAGTTGTTCAGGCCCTGAAATCTCGAGCTATTCCAGCTAGCAAATTTTCTAGCACAAAACCTTCCAAATTTAGAGGTCCACTTCTCTGATAATTTGGAATTCTTTCCTTTCTCAGATTAAAGTCCTGTCTTTTTCAGTTTTTCTTGCAGGACTGGCTCTGCACACTGAGCTCTGGTACTGCTTTAGAGAGCAGTCACTCATTCCTACTCCATGGAGCACTACAATAAGATCCAAAGAAGGATGTGGTTTTCAAAATATGGCTTAGTGCTGTATCTCTTTTGGGTTTTAGGTTTTCATTTTTCTTTAATTATTAGGTGTATTAGTAAATTGTGCTGTAAATAATAATTACATTTATTTCAGGGAGTTAGTACATGTATGTAACACATCTTAACTCTTTTTACTTCCTTGTACCCTCTACTCCTCCCTTCTCTCTCCATCTCCTATCCCCTTCTCATCTGTGAAAGATCTATTTCCCTGTTTGCTATCATCTATTTTGTGATTTTGCTTTTAAGTTTGGGTTTCTCATATAAGAGAAGCCATGAGATATTTAAGCTTGTGTTCTGATGTTTTACTTAATATTATGGTGTCAAGGTACATCCTTTTTATAAAAATGACTGAAATTTATCCTTCTTTATGGCAGAGTAGTCCTCCACTGTGTACAAATACCATATTTTTTACCCACTCATTTGTTAATGAATGGAGATACTTCTAAGATTCAGCTATTATGAGTTCTGCTGCTGCTGTAAAAATGGGTATGTATGTATCACTGTAATAGAATGTCCTTAACACTTTCAGGAAGATACCTCCAAAAGGAATATCAAAGTTTAATGGAATTTTTATTTTTATTTTTTGAAGAATCTCCATACTGATTCCCATAGTTGTTGTACTAGTTTACATACCCACCAACAATGTAGAAGGGTTCATTTTCCCCCACAATCTAGTCAGCATTTGCTATTGTTTGATTTCTTCATCATAAACACTGTGAATAGGATTGACTCTCACTGTTGTTCTAATTTGCATTTCTCTAATGGTCAGAGATATTAAACATCTTTAAGTATTTATTGGTCATTTGTACTTCTTCTCAAGTGGTTATTCATTTCAGTTGCTCATTTTTTAATTGGATCTTTTATTTTGGAGGACCTAATTTTTTAATTGTTTCATATATTCTAAACATTAGTCCTTTAAAGACTAGCTGGCAAAATTTTCTCCTCTTTACAGGTCTTCTCAGCAATATATTGGTTGTCTTATGCTGTGCAAAAACATTTTAATTTGATGTAATCTCATTTGTTGGTTCTTGATATTATTTCTTACACATTTGGAGTTCTGCTCAGAAAGTCCTTGCCTGTGTGTGTGTGTGTTTTATTTTTAAAAAATTGTTAATCTTATTTTAAAGAGAACAAAACAAAACAAAACAGAATAAAGCAGATTGCAGCAGAACAATGCAAGGGATACAGTGTTTCAAAACAAGACAACAAAAAATTAACAATGGCTACCATAATGTCTCTTGTTTTCTTCAAAATAGCTGTCCATACCATCACACACAACAAAATCAAACAAAACAAAATAGAATAAAACCAATAAAAACAAAAAGAATGAAAGCATCACAGGACTTCAAAACAAGATAACAGGAAATCAACAATGGCTACCATAAAGTAATGTTTTTTTCAAAGTAGCTGTCCATACTTTCACACATAATAAAATCCAACAAAACAAAACAGAATAAAACTAATCAAAACAGAAGAATGAAAGCGTTATAGGACTTCAAAACAAGATAATAGGAAATCAACAATGGTTACCATACTACATCCCATTATCTTCAAAATAGCTGCCCATATCATCAGACACAGTAAAACCTAACAAATCAAGACAGAATAAAACCAAAACCCAACAAAATTATGAAAACGATGCAAGAATTCAAAACAAGATAATAGGAAATTAACAGTGGTTACCACTTTCCTTTTTTGTGCATTTCCTCTCCCCCATCACTTTCATTATATCCATTGTGCTTTTTGGATCTCACTAACTACTTCAGTTTTTTTATGCTAGGGAGATAACTTGGTGTTCACCTGTAAGAGTTGAAACCATTTCACCCATGAGCATGATTTCCAGTTGCATCCATTTACCTACAAGAGTCTCGAGATCATCCTACTTTATAGCTGTGTAGCTTTCCATTGTATGAAAATATCGTATCTTTCTTATCCATTCTGTGGTTGCTGTGCAAGTTATCCTTGCTTTTTCCTGGGTCTCCTGTCACATGGAACAGTTGTTTTCTCTCTTTTGATTCTCAGTCCATGAATTTCCTTTCAAGTTAAATGTGTTTCTTATATATAGGATATTGATGGATCGTGTTTCTTGATCCACTCTCCCTGTGTTTCTTTTTATTGGTGAATTGAGGCCATCTACATTAATGGTTATAACTGGCATGCATTGGTTCATCTCTGCCATGCTATCCTCCTGCTGGTAGCCCTCCACTTTTCCCCTTCATTCAACTTCCTGTCCTGTTTGGTGATCCTCCTTTGCTGCTGTTCCTGGAATCATGGTCATCTTTGTCTCTCTCTAGAATATCCTTCAGCACTCTCTGTAGGGTTGGTTTGGTGGTCAAGAATTCCTTCAGTTGTTCTTTATCATGGAAGTATCTTATTTTTCCATCAATTTTGAAAGATAGTTTTGCTGGTTACATCAATCTGGGTTAGATGTTGTTTTCTTTCAGAATTTGAAACACTTCACTCCAAACTCTTCTTGACTGGATGGTTTGTGCTGAGAAGTCTGCCATGATTCTGATGGGTAACTGCAAGGACTATAATATAGATATAAGATACGATGTGTGGATGCTGTTGTAACCAGAACCTATCAATTCAACTAAAAATAGTCCAATAAACCTTTTCTTCTCATTTATCACTATTTCCCTCTTTATAGGTGATCTGTTTCTTTTCTCTAACAACTTTCAATATTCTGTTCTTGTGCTGAATCTCTGGGATCTTGATTATTATATATCTGGGTGCAGATTTATTTTGGTTATGGCTAGTTGGAGTTCTATATGCCTCATTTATCTGTATGCCAGATCCTTTTCCCATGTTTGGGAAGTTTTCTGCTATTACTTCTATAATTAGACTTTTTTATTTGTGGTGACCCCTGTTTTTTCACTGATACCTATCACTCTTAAATTATTTATCTTTACATCGTCTTGTAGCCATTGAATTGTTATTTCCTGGTTCCTTGTTATTTTTAAGAGATCTTTCATTTTGTGATCGCTAGCTGCGATCCTGTCTTCAAGGTCTTAAAGTCGATCTTCAGTCTCTTTCAAGTGGTTTTGCCAGGTTTTGATAGACTTTTTAGTTTCCTGAATATCTCTTTGAGTCTGTTTCATACATTGTAATTCCTTCCTATATTGTTCATTCAAGGTTTCCATTGTTTTCCTATGCTCCTCTTTTTTTATCTGTGTTTTCTTTAGATATGCTCAACAATTCTTTAATTATGTTTGTGACTTCTTCTTTCACCTGAGACATTATTTCTCGTATAATTACTTTTACAGTCTCATGAAGTTGTTTCTTTACTTCAGTTGCCATCCTCTCAGAGATTTCAGGTGTTTGACTTACATTTTCTTCCATGACTATGCATCCTAGACTTGTTCTGTGTGGGCTGGAGGTCTGAGCTTGCCTTTTGCTCCTTTGTCTTGATATTCTCCTGGGTTACTCCCAATAAGCTTGTTGTGGGGTTCCAGGCACTTCCCACATTGGCTGCCCTTCCACAGTGTAGGGTAATGGGACAGGCACCTGGGTTTCTCTGAACCCAGGTTCCCACGGAGGCAGCAGGGCATGGGATAGGCTTCTCCAGACCCGTGAAGCTATACTGAGGTTTCTCTAATGGCCCAGGGTGTGTAGTGGTGGGGTTGCTTCTCCTCTCAGCCTGCATGTCTACACCAGGACTACCCCAATGGCAGCAGTCACACAGGGTTGTGTTTGTCTGATTCTCCTGGTGGGTGCTGGCTGCCTAAAGGAAGCAAGGGTCTCCAGTGGTGGTGGTGGGTGCATGGGGCATATCTGGCTGCATCTTCCTGCCCATGCTGGCTGCCTACAGGAAGCAAACTTTCTGAAGGCTGTAGCAGGCGTGCAGGGTTGGATCTGGCTCTGTACCCTTGCCTGCCCTGGCTCTGTTTCTGTTTTAATATTTAGTTCTTTGACCTATTTTGATTTTATTTTAGTGCATTTGAGAGATATGGGTCTAGATTTAATCTTCTGGATGTGTATAAGGAGTTTCCCCAGCACCATTCATTAAAGAAGCTATCTTTCCTCTGGCATATATTTTCATCCCCTTTATCAAAAATCAGATGACTAAGCATGTCTGAGTTGTTTCTACATCCTCTATATGTTCCCTTGACTTGTATGTCTGTTTTTATGCAAGTACAATGCTGATTTTGTCACTGTAGCTTTGCAATATAACGTGAAATCTAGGATTGTGATGCCTCATGTTGTTTACTCGTTGCCCAAGATTACTTTTGTTAGTATAGGTCTCTTCTAGCTCCATATAAATTCAGAATTTGTTTTTAGTTTATGAGGAATGCTGTTGGTATTTTGACTGAGGTTGCAATAAATCTACATATTATTCTTTATTGTTTGGCCATTTTGACAATATTAGTTCTGCTCATCCGGGAACAGGGGATGTCTTTCCATTTTATGATGTACTCTTCAAATTTCTTTTTCAGAGTGCTTAGTCTTCATTATAGAGAGTTTTCAGTTCTTTGTGCTGGTTAGGTCCTTTGTATTTAATTTTTCTTGAAGCTATTGAGAATGGTACAGTTTTCCTAATTTCTATCTTGGTGGGATTATTGTGCAGGAATCATATTGAGTTTTGCTGATTTTGCATCGTGTTACATTGATGAATTTATTTATTAGTTCTAAGTTTTTTGGTGGAGTTTTTGGGTATTCTTTATAAATAATCACATCATCTGTAAATAAGGATAGTTTAACTTCTTCCTTTCCTATGTGTATCCTTTTTATTATTTTCTCTTTCCTGATTGCTTGGGATAAAATTTGGAGTATTATTTTGAACATTACTAGTGATAGTGGATATTATTGTCTTATTCCTGATTATAGAGGAAAAATTTTCAATTTTTCCCCCATTTAATATGATGTTGGCAGTAGGTTTGCCTTAAATGGCTTTTATGAGATTGAGATACAGTCCTCATATACTTATTTTCTATAGGGTTTTATCATGAACATATGTTGGATTTTGTTGGGCTTTTTCTACCCTTATTGAGAGGATCATGTGATTTTGTCCTTGATTTTGTTTATGTGATATATTGCATTTTTTGATGTACGTATATTGAACCATCCTTATATCCTTGGGAGGAAGTTCATGATGTATAATCTTTTTAATGATTTTTTGTATTTTGTTTGCTAGTATCTTGTTGACAATTTTTGCACCTATGTTCATTAAAGAGATTGGTCCATGGTTTTCTTTTTTAACTGAATTCTTGTCTGGTATTGGAATCAGAGTAAGGCTAGCTTCCAGGAATTGGTTTGGCAGCTGTCCTTCTTTCTCAATTTCATTAAATAGTTTGAGGAGTATTGTCCTCAGCTCTTCCAGTGTGTATAGAGAATAACAAAAGGGGAAAGTGTAACTGCAAGGACTATAATATAGATATATTATAAGATACAATGTGTGGATGCTGTTGTAACCAGAACCTATCAATTCAACTAAAAGTACTCCAATACACCTTTTCTTCTCATTTATCACTATTTCCCTCTTAAAACCTCCTCCTTGGTGTCTTATACTCATTCAATCACCTCCCATTCTCCCAAACCTACTTCACCTACCTCACTGCACAACAAACACAAATAATAAACTATCATAGTGCACACAGAGAATAGACGAGAGGAGGAAGTGTAACTCCAAGTACTGTCATATAAATGGCATGTAAGATTGAATCTGTGGATGCTGCTATAACCAGAAGCAATTCTTTTTGGCAAAACATAGAGACAAAGTAAAACAAAATCACTTAAAGTAAATAACAAAAGGAGTAAATTCTCACACTGGACATAAAAAGCTGAAAATCATTCACAGGAAACAGCAGCCTTTTAAAAATCTGCATATAAGCCACAAACTCTCTTCACTTTTCCTGTTCCCAAAATACTGTAACCTCCTCCCAAAAAAGAAGGGGAAAAAAGAGGAGACCACAAATAATTAAATATATATACAAATATAATGTATAAATATACATATTTATATACATTATGCGTTATATAGTTATATATAAATGTATGTATAAATTATATATATCATACTATACATTATATATATTATTATATACATTATATATACTTATTATATATATTAAGAAACACAGATACATACATGAGAATGGAAAAACAAGGAAATAGAAAATCTCCAACTCCCCAACACACCCAAGGCAGAAAAGGAGTCACAAAGTGAGGAAAAAAATCAAATTCCAAATAGCAGAAATCTATGAAACAGTTCATATAAGGGATGAAGAAAATAGATGAGCTCAAAGAGGAAATGAACCAAAAATTTACAACAATTTTGTTCAATATGCCCACAGTGAGTTTTGAGCAAATAGGTAAAAAAAAAAAAAAAACTGGATGAGCTAACAAAAACAGCTCAAAATTTGAATGACAGATTCCACAAGGATATGTAATCCTCAAAAAGATGTCAGACAAAATTACCAGAAATAAAAAACTGTATAGAATTCATACATTACAGAAATGGCCAATGTGAAGACAGAGTACCTGATATTGAGGACAAAATGGTGAATTATGATACAGAGTTCAAAGTAACCAAGAGGAAAATAAGAAAATAAGACAATCGAACAGCTACTAGACAGCAAGAACAATCTACTGCTATTTGGAATTAGAGAAAAACTAGAAGATAGCGCAAATCGACTCACTAACACACTTACAGAAGCCACAGAAGAAAATTTCCCAGATACAAGAAAAGAGTATAAAATACCAATAAGCAATGCTCATAGAACACCAAACAGTTATAATGAAAAAAGGAGCTCTCCTCAGCATATCCATATTAAACTAGCAAATACCCAGCCAAAAACCAGAATTTCAAAAGAAGCCACAGAAAAACAAAAAAATCACATAAAATGATAAACCAATTAGAATAACAGATGATTTTTCAACACAAACCCTAAAGACCAGAAGAGCTTTGAATGACATGTTTGAAGCCCTAAAAGCAAATAACTTCTAACTCAGATTAACTTACTCAACAAAGCTATCCTTCAAAATAAGGTATTACCACGAAAAAGAGCAACACAAAAGACATATGAATGCTAAATAAACTAGGGAAAATACTTAAGAATATTCTTGACAGAAACAATGGCTCAAACACAGCTAAAAACACAGAGGAAACTAGTGAGGTCAATGGATAAACAGCAGCAAAATACATCAGAAAAAGAAAAACAAAGGGTACACCAACAGATAAAAGAAGGAAATGATAATAAATAACTAACTCATCTCAGTAATATCTCTCAACATTAACAGCCTCAACTCTGCAATTAAAAGACATAGATTGGCAGACTGGATAAAAAAAAACTGAACCCAACAATCTGTTGAACTCTGAAAATCCATCTAATGCAAAAAGATATTCCTGGATAAAAATTAAAAGATGGAAAACAATATTTTATGCACCAGGAGCTGAAAACAAGCAGGGGTAGTGACTCTAGTATCATACATGGTAAACTTCAAGCTAAAACTAATTAGAAGAAAAAAAGGAGGTCTCTACATACTAGCTAAAGGAATAACATAATATATAATATTGATAAACATATATGCACCAAAACATAATATTGGTAAACACATATGCACCAAATACTGGAGCGCCTGTCTTCATAAAAAACTGCTGAAATTAAATGGCCCAATAAACACTAACACAATTTTAGTTGGGGATTTTAACACCTCTACTTTTGGAAAGAAATAGATCAACTAAACAAACCAATAAAGAAATGTCAGAGTGGAACCACACCCTTGTACATATGGACTTAGTGGATATATAAAAAGTATTCCACGCTTCTATAACAGAATACACATTGTTTTCAGCAGCACATGGTACTTTTTGCAAAACAGATCACAACTAGTCCACAAAGCCTGCTTAAGTAAATGTAAAAAAAAAAAATAGAAATTACCCCAATGCATACTATCAGACGGCTGTGCAATGAAAGCAGAAATCAATGACAGAAGAAATTTCAGAAAAGGCAAAAGGTCCTAGAAAACTAACAATATACGCTCAACCAAATGGGCCACAGAAGAAATCAAAGTAATTTAAAAATTTCTGAAAATTAATGACAAGGATGGTGCAACTCATCAAAACCTCTGGGACACTATGAAAACAGTTATAAAAGAAAAATGCATCAAAATCAATGCTCACATTAGGAAAATAGACCAAGCTCAAATAGGCAAACTTGTGAGAAATCTTAAGATACTTTAGAAACAACAAACCAGCCCAAAAACAAAATTAAGAAGGAAAATTATGAAGATGAAAGGAGAAATCAATGAAGTTGAGACTAAAACAGCAGTAAAAAAAATCAGCAAATCTAAGTTCTTGCTTTTCAAGAGAATAAATAAAATAAATAGCCTCTAGCCATACTTACCAAGAGAAAACAAGAAAAGACTCACAACAATGCACTTAGAAATGGAAAAGGTGAAATCACAACACTGCAGAAATCCAGAAGATAGTAACTACTTTGAAAAATTATATTCCAGCAAATTAGCAAATTTTGAAGAACTAGACAGATTTCTGGACACATGAAACTACCAAAACTAACCCAAAAAGACATAAATATGTTTAACAACTCAATAACAAGCCATGAAATTGACACAGCAATGAAAAAAATCTACCAAATAAAAAAGTCAAAGACCTGATGGATTCACTGTAGATTTGCAAAACTTTTATGGATGTTATATCACCAATACTGCTCAAGCTTGTCAAAGAAATTGAAAGAGATGGAGTACTCCCAAACTCATATATGTAAGCCAGTATCACCCTGATCCAAAAACCAGATAAAGACCCAACTAAAAAAGAAAACTTCAGTATAGGACACTCTCTTTAATGAACATAGATGCAAAAATCCTCAAGAAGATATTGGCGAGTAGAATGCAGCACGTTATAAAAAATGGCACACCATGATCAAATAGGTTTCATCCCAGAGATACAAGAATGGTTCAACATACATGAATCAGTAAATATAATACATCATATGAACAGTAGCAAGGTCAAAATCTACATGATCATATCAATAGATACAAAAAAGTTTTTCAACAAAATCCAACACTCTTTCATGATAAAAACTCAGAAGAAAACACATATAGAAGGACCAAATCTGAATATGATAAAAAGCTGTATAAGACAAGCAAATATCCAGCATTATAGTAAATGAGGGAAAACTAAAAGCATTTCCTGTAAAATCAGGAACAAGACAAGCATGTCCACTGTTACATCTTCTATTCAGCACAATACTTGAAACATTAGAAAGAGCTATTAGGCAAGAGAAAGTAAAACAGGATACATATAGGAAAGGAAGAACTCACATTATCATTATTTGCAGATGACATGATATTCTACACAGAAGACCCAAAGAACTCCACCAAAACACTCTTAGATTTAATAACAAACTTCAGCAATGTAGCAGAATACAAAATCAACCACAAAAATCACTAGCATTTGTGTATACTAACGTTGAACAGGCTGAGAAAGAAATTATGAAAATAATACCATTCACAGTAGCTTCAAGAAAAATGACATTCCTAGGAATTAACCCAACCAAGGACATGAAAGATCTCTATGAAAAAACTATAATATGCTGATAAAGGAAATTGAAGAGAACATCAGAAAATGAAAAGATATCCCCTACTACTAGATAGGCAGAATCAACATTGTCAAAATGGCCATACTCTCAAAATCATTGTACAGATTCAATGCAGTTTCAATCAAACTACCAACAGCAATCTTTACAGACCAAGTAAAGACACTTAAAATCCACATGAAGCCAGGAGAGACCCATAATAGCAAAAGCAATTTTGGGCAACAAGAGCAAAGAAGGAGGCACAGCAATACCTGACTTCAAGCTATACTATAAAGCAATAGTGATAAAAACAGCATGGTACTGGAATAAAAACAGATATGTGGATCAATGGAATAGAACTGAGGATACAGAAACTTCCCCAGATGCATTCAGCTATTTGATCTTTGACAAAGGGTCCATAAGCATATTTTAGAGGAAAGTTAGCCTATTCAACAAATGGTGCTTGGAAAATTGGCTGTGTGCAGAAGGCTGAAACTGGACCCTTGTCTCTCCCAATATACCAAATTAAAACCCAAAAGGATCAAAGACCTAAACATTAAAACAGAAACATTAAACTTACTGAAAGATAAAACAGGTAAAGCACTTGATGACATAGGTGTAGGAAAGGCCTTTCTAAACAGAACTTCAGTCATGCAAGAAATAACAGCAAGAATCAACAAATGAAAAAAGCTTCTGTACAGCAAAGAATCAGTCGCTAGGGTGAAGATACAACCTACAGAATGGGAAAAAATTTTGCCAGTTACTCCTTGGACAGAGGACCAATATTTAGAATATAGAAAGAACTCAAAAATTTAAACCATCTAAAATTAAAGAGCCGGTCAAGAAATGGACAAGACCCAGCACTTGGGAAGCTGAAGTAGGAGGATCGTTGTGAGTTCGAGGCCAGCTTGGGCTACAACGTGAGCACAAGGCAGGACTGAGCTACACAGTGCGACCCTGCCTCAAAAAACCAGGACTGGGAGTTTGGCTCAGGGGCTTACGTGCCTGTCAGGCAGGCGTGAGGTTGTGAGTTCAATCCCCGGTGCCGTAAAAAAAAAAAAAAAAAAGAAAGAAAGAAAGAAAAGAAAAGAAATGGACAAGAGAAATGAACAGACACTTCACAGAGGAAGAAGAGCAAGTGGTCAGCAAACATATGAAAAAATGTTCAATATCTCTGGCTATTAGAAAAATGCAAATTAAAACAATGCTAAGATTCCATGTTTCTCCAGAAGGAATGCCAATCATTAATGAAAGGAATGGAAAGGAAAAAAAGAAATACAGCCCATCAAGCTATATTGCTACTGAAAGGGATATTAAAAATTTTAAATAAAGCCTACCGAGGATGCCCACCAAGACCAGGTGGACATGTCCATGTCCGGACAAGCCTGATAACAGAGCATTCATTTCTTTGTGTAAACTTGTCTAACAGATGGGTTTAAGATGTAAGTTAAAATGTTCCTTTGTGTAACCCCTTTCTTTACTGTCTTTTTATAACTGATGACCTTGCAATGTAACTGAAATGTAACAAGACATTTCTTCCTTTGTATAACCCAGCTTTGTATAGCTGATGGCCTTGTAATGTAACCTAAAATGTTTAAACTCCCTTAGTAACCCAAGATGTCACCCAATCCTCCAATCATACTGCACCGAACCTGCCTCTGTACCTCCCCACTTGCTCTCCTCATTAAAGCCCCAGAATCCCACTGGGCAGGGCTCTGACTCTTTGGGAGAGATCGCAGTCAAGCCCATTGGTGTAATAAACTACCTTCTAAACCTCCTTGGCACTGTTTCTTCCCGTGTTCAGTGTGTTTTCCATGACATTACTAACAGGTAAACTGTGATGTAGAGAAAGAAGGAAGAAAAAAGAAAGAGAAAAAGGAAAGAGGTAAGTCAATAAAACCAAGATTTGCTGAATTGCTTGTCTGTGAGCAAAGAGGCTTATCAAGCTTGATGGCACAGAGTCCTACCTACAAGTATGCTCAAGGCATAGCTAACTATAGGCCTTTGCCTCTGGGCCAAAATCCAAGGGTGCAGTGTAACTGGTCCAGCACCAAGTTCTCTGCTGACTTCCTCCAGGGCCCTCTTGATGCCTACTTTCTTCCCTTAATAGCAAATCCCACAGCAGCCTTGGTATTTTCTCTCCACAAGCCTTGCATTTAGCACACTGTCAGACACCCTCTGGCCAGGTTGCCACTCTCTCCACCTGTGGCCCTTCCTTGTTAACTCTCCCCAAAACATTATTCTCTAACCCAGGAATTTGGTGGAGCCTCAGAAGTTGCTACATCCTACATACCCTCCCTGAGGGGGTGGCTGTCATGCAGGTGTGTGACAGGGAGCTGTGGGCAGTGCACAGGATGTCCTGTGGACGCAACGCTCCCGGTGTTTGGGAGAGGAATGAGCAAGTGCTTATTTCTGGGTCAGTCTGGTCTCTTCTCTCCCCAGGGTCTCACTATGCACAGGTGCTGCTTGCCCGTGGAGCCACTAGGTTGGAGTTGTCCCAGTGCTTGGATCCAGATCCCTAATAAAGATAGTGTGCTTGATTTCAACTTCCCCAAGGGCCCACTGTGGTTTCTTCAAATACCATTCACCAACCTTCAGTAGCTTGCAAATATCTTACATAGTATTCCCTCTTCACAGTGGGGAAGGTAGAAGAGTTGGGAGCCTACTCCAGTGGCCTGGCTGCCACTAAAGTCCCTGTTACTACCTCAGGGTCCCCAGTCCTCTCTCAAGATGGTGTGTATGATGGAACTGGGGTGTAAGGGGTGCCATGGAGAAGCAGTAGTCTGATGTACCCTTCTAAACCCTCCTGATATTGAATTTTGATCCAGTGAGTTTCTCCTTCCATTTGCCTTCCTGTACCTGGCTTTCTCTACTGCCCCCGCCTCAGTTTACCTGCTTTCCTCTGGTATACATAGCAGAGCTTCCCTCCGTCCCTGCTGCCACCTAGGCAGTCATGATGGATCTCCCTGCAGTATTCTGGAGTCAGGGGAATCAAGATGAAGAAACAGTCTACATAACAATGGGAATAGAATCTTCAAAAATTCCAATGGTGTGTCACCTGCCTGCCATCTCAACTGAACCAAACCAAGAGGATCTCAGCCTAGACAACTTAACGATTTAGTGAGAACTGCCTTAAAAATAAAAATAAAAATAAAAATATAGTAAAAGGCTGGTGATATAGCTCAGTGCAAAGGCAAAAGGTCCATCCCCCAGTACACAGAGACACAAAAATATCCAATGATGTGAAAGCAAAAGTGGGGAGAGAGAGCCTTCTAGATTAAAGGAGAATAACTAAAATCAATGAATGATCATTGATCAAATCCTGAATGATGGAACGAGGCAGAAAAGACATCAGAGCCACACTCTGGGAAATCTGGATGTGTATTAGGTAGCTAAAATATATCAGTTTCACATTTCCCCAGGTGATCAGAGCACTGTGGTTCTATGGGAGAGTCTTTGTGTACTTAAGAGATGCACAACAAAGCAATTCATGCTAACCATATGGGCTTGTGAGGCCAAGAAATATGTGCCTGTATGCACATCCTGCACCAGACCGAAAAGTTAATGCAAGTTCTATAGTAAAAGACACATGAGTGTATAAAAAGGTTGGGTTGCCCAATCTGTTTGCAAGCTTTTGTCACTCTTCATAAATCCAACAGCCACTTGTCTCAGAACTCTGGGCTGATAGCAAACACTGTTCTCATCGTACGATGATGGATGGTCATAAAAAAAAAACAGCAGTCTGTCTTTATTAAAAATGTTGCTATATTTGATCATTTGGTTACTTTTATAATACTGATGTTTTGATGTCATGGATTTTATTGCCTTGACTTTGACTTTATAAAGCATTACACTAAAATATTCACCTTCATGACTGAATTTTTAAGTGCCTGCTTAAATTTTTCCTCATCCTAATCTTAGCCTTGGTGAAGGATTATGATGGGTTGCAAATAGCTCATTTTAAAGATAATATATTAATTATATGTAGGTTTGTACATGTAAATATGTATTATATAGATGCACGTACATATATCCAGGTGTTTATACATAATTACACAAATACATAGTTACACAAATATATCAAAAGAGATGAAAATATAGCAAAATGCTAATAATTGGTGAATTTAGGTGATGGACACAAAGATATTCATTATATTAATGCTTGCAACTTTTCTATTAGCTGAAAGTTTTCTAAGATATAACAATGGCAGAGGAAAACAATTGTTAAAGGAAATTAAAACCTGGAATACATTTTTTACAAGTTAAATTCATTAAGAAAGAGACAGCTACTCTGAGTATGATCCATGTATTCATGCTGATAGACTCTGCTAAGCGAAGGAGCAGATATATTCTATACGCAAATGAGATACATCTATGCAAGGGCAGACCCTGGTAGTGACTTGTGATGAGAGAAAATGGGAGGTCCTCCGATGGGGAAAGCATTCTCCCCTGACGAGCTGTGGTTATTCAGCAATTCATTCCTCGCTCAGCAGCTTCAGGCGATGTCTCTGAAGCGTCAGCTATCCTCTTTGCATTCAGCGCATAAATCTTCTCAGCAAGGAACATTGTTACCAAAGAAAAATCGTCTACAAATCTCATGTTTATTGAGCATGGCAATATTAGAAATGTTAGGGAGGAGAATTACTTCAGGAGATACAATTTTTAATGAAATGTGAAGAGAAAATTAGAGATGTTGAATGACATACCCGAGCATTTAAATGATTTAATGGATTTTGAAAAAAGCATTGGGGCATAATATCTTCAAGTGACATAGCTTATTTTTTTAAAGAATGGGTCATGGCACATGATGGGTTGATAAAGTGAGATAAATAAATACATATAGACAGCACATTATGGACATATCAGATGTGCAAGGTATGATTGAAAATATGGTTAATATTTAAATTTTTAAAAATTTATTGCAGTAAAGACACACTGTAATTAAATTGCCTTTAATACGCCTCTTTTGCTTCCAGCACACTTATCCCATCATTCTTGCCACTTGCTAAAGCATCTCTGGAAGTCTTTTGTGAGTGTCTTAGTTGCACAGTCATGGCTCCCTTAAAATCCTAAATTAATTCAAAATATTTATCTTTTATGGTCATTTTGATTCTTGAGATCTAGAAGTTTCACAGTTCCAGATCCTCTGAATAAAGTGGATGAGGCCCACTCTAACGTTGTTGCAAGCCTTCCTTTCCGCTGGATAGCAATTGGCAGCAGAATTCACTGTATTTTTGTCACACTTCACAAAGACACAAAAGAGAACTTTCAGAACTGCTTCAGAAAGTGGAAAGATCATTGTTCTCTCTCCTTTAACTTTCAGTCTATGAACCCCCTTTTGAGTTAAATGTGTTTCTTTTATAAACCATCTTTATCCAATGGAAAACTACTTAGCTGTAAAGAAAGATAACCTCGAGGCTCTTGTGGGTAAATGGATACAACTCGAGATCATGCTCATGGATGAAATGATTCAGAGTCACATGAGTGAACATCGTGTTGCCTCCCTAGTATAAAAAAAACTAAAGGAGTTAGAAGGATCCAAAATATACAATACATATTGTGAAAGTGAAAGTGAAAAAAAAATGTCTAAAAAGCAAAGGTAGTAGTCATTGTTAGTCTATTATCATGATTTAAATCCCTTACAGTTTTCATTGTTCTGTTTAGTTTTGTTTTGCTCTGTTTCAGTTTGTCTAATTTTATTATATTTGATGGCATGGATAATTATTTCAAAAATAACAAAATGTATTATGATAACCATTATTGATTTCCTATTATTTTGTTTCAAAACCTTGTATTGCTTTCATTGTTTTATTTTGAGTGATTTTATTCTATTTTGGTTTGTTTGATTGTATTATATCTGATGTTATAGGCAATTACTTAGAAGACAACAAGAGGCATTACAGTAACCACTATTATTTTACTGTCGTTTTGAAGTTCTGTATTGCTTCCATTGTTTCGTTTTTATTGATTTTATTCTGTACTATTTTGTTTGATTTTATCATGCCTGATGGTATGGGCAGTTATTTTGAAGATAATAAGAGACATTATGGTAGCCATTATTGATTTCCTTTTATCTTTTTTGAAGTCATGTACCATGTTCATTGTTTTGTTTTGATTGACTCTGTTCTATTTCATTCAGTTTTATTCTTTTCAAAATAAAAAAATTTTAAAAAAAAGAAAAGAAAGTGGCAAGAATGATGAGATAAGTGTGTTTGAAGCCAGGGGAAGTATGTTGAGGGGTATTAGTGGCTATGTGTCTTTTGCATTATTAAAACTTTTAAATTCAAGCCAGGCTTGGTGGCGCACGCTTTTAATCCCAGCACTCCGGAGACTGAGGTAGGAGGAGCGTCGTGAGTTCGAGACCGGCTTGGGCTACAACACGAGCGCAAGATGGGCCTAAGCTACATAGTGCGACTCTGCCTCAAAAAGCTAGGGCTAGGAGTTTGGCTCAGTGGCTTAAGCACCTGCCCTGGCAGGTGCAAGGTTGTGAGTTCAATCCCTGATGCTACAAAAAAAAAAATTTAAATTCAAATATTCACTGTATATTTTGACCACATCTCCTATCTTTATATACAGAAATAGGTAAGAGAAAGAGACAGACAGACATAGTCAAACAATATACATGTAGGTAATACTGGGTATTTATTTGATCTTGAAAAAGATTTTTTTCCTGAAAGTTACTTATCATGCACATATTTTATACTATTTTAAAATGTTTCTTTAAATGGTTTTTTAAATATGTTAATCTCACTTCTGGAAATTTCCTAAGAAATATTTCAAACGTGTTAAAAATTTAAAGAAATAAAGTTTATGCCAGTGTTATTTATAATAGGAAGAAATTAAAAATAAATATCCAACAATATGGAAATATTTGACTAATATGATATGGCCCTTTAAAAGGATAGCATCAAAAAGTTTGAAATTCAGAAAATCATTGCAATTGGATTTGTTCTTATCACTTGCTGACCTGATATTTATGTGTCACTTATTCCCTACTGCCCCACTAACATGAGTGTTTTCCAGGACAAGCACCTTGTCTGTCTTCCACACTACATCATCCAGCATGTAGCAGATGGTGGGTAAAAATGTGTCGAATGAATTAACAAATTCAAATACGAATCCTATGAGCACTTCAAATATGAATTCTAGAGCATTTCAAATTATTTGAAATTGTTAAAAATTATACTACCTTGGAAGTAAAACATATTACATAGTGTGAAAAAGTAAAGAATCTATATTAGTGGTTAAGAAACTGTAGGCAAAATAATCTCATAAAAAGTTTATGGTCTAAATATAGCTCAGTAGACCATAAGACTTGAAGGAAATTTTAAGATAACCTTGTGTCCAATAGAGCACCTTTATTTAAAAATCACAAAATATCAGCATCACTGAAGATTCAGGAACCTGGTTCTGGTCTCCCAAGATCCAGTCTGAGTACACACACACACATACGAACACCTACTAATGATGAGGGGTCCATTCAAACGACTTCTGGTATCCATGGTCTGCAGTTTCAGAGAGCTACAGACCAGCGGGAACTTCAGTCCCTTGGAGTCACAGGCAATTTCAATATCCTAGAGTGTTCCCAGGGCTTAACACAGAGCGCAGACACTCAGCAAGATTTCAGTTGACACACACACACAAAAATGTACTTATGGAAGCACTTTGAAGAGAAAAGCCACCGATTCCTTAATTTTCTATGCTAGAAAGAGACTCACTCTTTCTTCTCTGATCTTTTTGTGGCCAACAACGACTCAAATGGCTCCCATTATGTTTTGAAGCCATCATTTCTCTTTACAATTTCCCCATCTTTATTATTTTGTATGGGTGAACGTTACCTTTGATAAGCTTCCTATTCATCCCCTTGATAATGTTTTGATTAGTGAAACTGCATTATTCTTGTCCATTTGTAAGCAAACTTTTATATGCTGAAATGTAGGTATCAGTAAGAGAACTCTGCTGTTTAACATTTGAATCACACTGAATTCTATTTCATTTCTTGGATTTGGGAATATCCTGTAACTTTCCCAGAATTTGTGAAAATCACCATTCTTAAAATTTGTGAAAATTCTCTAGGAGTTTTTCTTGTTAAACTCATCTATTATAGAAGCAGTGGTACTATGCCACTGTAAGCAGGTAAGGTTGTATATTTACATATTACACTGTGTAATACAGTATATACAGTATAGCATCTAGAGCCAGATAAATAACCTAGACTTTTTCCTTAATATTGTCTAAAACTTCACAAGGTATCATATATGTTTCAGACTTTAATGAAGGTCTAGAAAATCGTAATATTTTCTTAGCAATAACTCACATAAGTAAAGATTGAATGCCTGTTCACCAAACAATTTCTTCTCAGTCTCCATTGGAAAAGAGAAAAGTTAAAGGTAGGGAGTAAGAGTCTACCCTAGATACCTAGTCAAAGTATTATATCCTCTAATCTACCATAAGTCTCACATACAGTTTCCCAACAGTTGGGCTTCTTCTTTCTTTTTGTATGGGACACTTTTTGCAACAGACTTTTTAACATATTCTAATTTATCAAAGTTTCCCTTTAAAGTTTCTGCTTTTGATATTATGTTTAAAAATGCTTCCACTTCTAGGTATATTCATGTACATCTTCTTCTAGTATTTTTATTTATATTGTTAACCAGTTTCCCAAAAAGGTCAAGTGTATGAAGAAAGATAAAAATTTAAAATTTGTTTTTGCTACTGGGAGTCAAACTCAGGAGTACTCTACCACTACATCCCCAGCCCTTCTTATTTTTTATTTTCAGACAGGGTCTCACCAAGTTGCCCAGGCTGGCCTTGAACTTACCATCCTTCTGCCTCAGCTTCCCAAGTAGCTGAGATTATAGATATTTGCCACTATGCCTGGTTGAATTGAACTTTTTTCCCCATGTAATTATCTAATTAAGATTATTGGATATATGCAAAGTTGTAAAAATCAGATAACACTGTAGAGCAGTGGTACTAGAATATAATATGAACCAAATACATAATGTAAAATTTTATAATGTTCACATTAAAAAGATAAATATATGTGAAGTTAATTTTAATATTTTACTTAACTCAGTATACTGATATCAAAAGTCATTAGCCTTTTGTACTGAATCTTTTAAAAATATTGTGTGTATTTCATACATATAGCACATCTTAATTCAGCCTAACCACAATTCCAGTGTTCAGTGGCCGTGTGTGATTAGTTAGAACAGGTTCGGAGCAGTGTTTCTCAACCTCAGCAATGCTGACATTTTGGAGCTGATAATTTTTTGTCCTGGACATCCCATGTATCATTGAATGATTAGCTGCACCTCTGGCCTCTACCCACTACATACCAGTAGCACCTTTCCCTTAGTTGTTACAACCAGACACTGCCAGATGCTGGGGATGGAGGGTAAACTTGTCCCCTGTTGCAAAAAATGGCCTAGATAAATTGAAAAAAAAAGCATGTTTGGAATGAATCTTATGATTATTTGAGAGAAAATTTTCATTTTAAAAGTTAATAGGTATTATTATAGTCACTGACTCAAGACAGTAGCACTTACAATAATGAAAAGTGCAGAAAAAGGAGATGAGGAAGGTGACAGAAGGGCAGAAAGGGAAGGAGATGGAAAGAAGAGAAAGAAGAAAATTGTTTATGTATATTTGTGCTTGCTTTGGGTCTCTATCTACACGAAAAAAACCAGCAATGAACCTACCATAGTGGCTGACATCAACATGTCATTGTTTCAAAAGCCCTGAGGATCATGACTTTGAAAATGAGCCAATGCTTGGGTTGCAACATGCATCAGACAGTACCTGTGAGTCCAGGCAATCGGGGGCACCAAATGGTAATCAATTCTAGAACTGTTTTGCTTTGGAGAGGAGCATTTAACATCAACAGTCCTAAGTCATAGAACCCAGTCTCTTATGTAATCTTTCTCATCAACGAAGACTGAAGGAATCCAACCACTGCCATCCCAGTCTAAGCAGGCACCACTTTAATCCCTTCCCCTGTTATGCTTTTACACCTGCTATGATGTATCGTCATGGGTCAATAAGGTCCAGTAAGCACAGATTTGCCCTATAATTCCCAATCATTGTTCAGCTCTGTCCTTGACAACATCTAACTCCTTGTATGTCCTCAAACCCAGTCTCAGGTGGATAGCCACGACTCCTTTGTACTGAACTCTCCCCACCAAAAGCTCCATTGTGACTTTTTCCTTCTACAGGCCCCTGCTTTATGCTCATGACCCTCTAAACCCCTATACACTGTACAAGAGTAGCTGACCTGGTCTCTAGTGCCAGAATGGTTCCTGTCAGGTTTGTTCTGAAATACACCTGTCCTGTTCAGCTCATTTGTACCCCTGCTTCTTTTCCTTTTTGTCCTAACAAAGACTCCAGTAGTTGGAAGCCCCAATTAACTGTGATGTTTTAAAAGTATTTAAGCATTTTAAGTATAAAAAATGACAAAGAAATCAAAATTGCAGCAGAGATTTATTCAAGGAAGAAACAGAAGAAATAGGGTAAAGAAGAGGAACTAAATTAAGAACATATCTTGGAATACTTAACATTCATTATAATCTTATCTACATAAATGTACATATGCCTACACAATATTCAGAATGCTGACCCCTAGGTAACAGAGGATCAGATAATAGCCTACTATTTTCTACTTGACAGTTTTTCTAAGTTTACTAACAACGAAAGCTAAGAATTTAAAGGTTTATTCTTGCCTCTTGATGAATGAGAACATTAATCAGGAATCTGCATTCCCCAAATGTTCTGGTTTATCAGGGCTTTGCTCTAATTGCTGAGCTCTTTTGAAGATACTGAGTCCAGCTATTGGATGTCTATACTAAGAACCCTGGGTACAAGTGACAACAATCTACTTATTTCCAAGTGTTTTTTTGTGGGCGATTGAGATTACTGGTACAGGAGGAATCTTTCCAGGGGCTCCGGCAAGCAGAGTTTGTGGACAGCTTGATGACATGCTCGACCCAAGCACTTCCGGACACACAGGCGGCAGAGCTGGGAAAGAGCAGGTGGGCCTGAAGGTGGGAATAAAATTGGTGAGAATCTTATGGTGAGTGAGTGGCAAGGGAAGACCAGAGAACAGGAAGAAGCTACAGCTTTCTAAGAGCAGAAGAGAACCTGGACCTGATGGGAATTATAGAATGAACTAGCAAGCACTGAATGCAGGCAGGGAAATCCTGATTTATCTTTCTGGAGGGGACGTTTTTCTTTAAATTGCTCTTCCAATGGTGATTGTATTGCTGACATTGAAGAATGAAGTTACCGGAGGCAGGTAAGGCACTCCATTCATTTACTGCCCCTCCTAATGAAAGTGATACGCTAACCCGAGGAGAAAATGCAAAGGAAAGTACTGTACTGACCACACAGAATCCCCCACCCACACATGGAGTCAAAAAACAAAAAGAAACTGCAGAAAGAGTATCAACAGGAGGCTTAACTTGCATTGTCACAGAGGCAGTGTTAGGAGATGAGCCCTCAGAGTCTCCCTAGCACTTCTAGCACTAGCTGAACATGGGGTCCCACCTCACATCTGGAGGGGCCTTCCATTCTTGCAAGGATGTCGGCTCAATAAACACCTGCATCCCTTCCTTACCTTCCCGGAGCAGGAGGGCCTGCTCCACACAGCTCTTGGGAGCTGCCAGATCAAGTGCACTTTTGCCCTGTGCATTTCTGAGTTTCAGGTTAGCCCCATAGTCAGTCAGCAGGTGGATGATTTCTGCACTGGACTGCCTTGCTGCAGCATGGAGGGGGGTGTCCATCCATTGTCCATTGTCAACACTGGCTCCTTAACAAAGCAGATGTGAGTGTAAAGCACAATGAGCCTAAAATAGAGTTGTTGTATACAAAGACATCTCAAATGACATGACATATTTGACAACCCTCTGAAAATACGTGACTTAAGTCTACAACCACAGCGATGTCTGTTAAAATCATTCCAAAACATTTGGTGGGAAAAGTAAACGTAGATGTTTATAGTCATTTTAAACAGTTGACTTGCTTTCCGATACCAAACGTCTGACATACAAAATATTTGAGGTTACTGTTACAGAAAGTTATTCTGTTTTATGGAAAAGATAAAGCTAAATTATATATAACTTGAGACTTGAAATGATCTTTTACTTCACTGAAGGGATTAATGATGGAATTAAGAAACAATAAAAACATCTTAGAGATAAAAATTCCCAACTAAAGTTTCTTAATACAACCTCCACCTTTATGTCAATGGATAAGTATATTAAATCTTCAACTGAGTGACAGTTCCAAAATATTTTACTTTTCTCTGGAATCTTAGTTTCTGTATATGCCTTTTAGGATTAAAAAATAAGCAACATAGTAGGGCTGATGTAAAATAGTCTCGGCAAATGTCTGTTGTGTGTATGTTTTTTCTCCTGTTCAGCGTCTTCCTGGTAACTACAATTAGGTTTCCCTCTAGGGAGCTACTATACCTTCTTGTGATCCCCAGCTCATATGTTTCTAAGGATGCCAAATAATTGCAGAATAAACTGTAATCTAGGCCTAAGCCAATCCATGTACTGCATTCCCTTGGCAGATACAACTGGTTCAGAAATGGGTTTGTGATTCGAAGAGTCAATGCTCCTTCTTGCTATGTATGAAGGAAAACAGTAATGAGCTCAGGTGCTGCTGGCAGCCATCTTGAGACTGCCAGAGAGAACCATACAAGTAAATGGCACCAACATCAAAAAAAGCAGAACTGAGAAACACAGACACTCATTTCTCTAGAGAAGTTCTGTTTTCAGCATTCAAACATAAAATGCCATCAGAATTTTTTTCAGCCGAAGAATTTCATCTTCAAAGACATAAAAAATGTTTAACAGATTCTTCTTATAAGATTTCTGGTAGTTACCTAGTTCCAGAAGTTTCTTCACACAGTCTACCCTCTGGTAGGCACAGGCCACATAGAGGGGAGTTCCGAGCTGAGGCACCTCTTGGTCAATGTTAACATTGTTTGCTAGCAGAATCTCCATGCATTCTCTGTGACCTGGTGGAACATAAGACAACTTCACTCAAGTAAGAGATACACTGAATATTCACAGAATTACATGACTGTTTATCTGGAATGGTCTTTAGAAATATCCTAGATCTCTCTGTGTAGCAGAAAAAAATTATTTTGTTTTTTGAAATCATGGACAGAAATTCCTAAAATAGAACACTAAAAATAAGAGCATGCTCACTTTCTTCATTCAAATTTCTCTGTGCAATCCCTGAGGTAACTCCAACTAAACTAAGGCTCCAAGGAGCACAGTTGAAATCACTCTCTACAATGAAACCACCATTTCACAAAGGGAGCTGCAGGGTCCACAGGGGTAAATGACTCTTCCTATTATTGCTCTGAAAAGCCTGTGCTCAAACCCAAGGCCCAGCCCTGTTTTCGCTGTTACAAACTCTCATTCTCTTCTTCACCTATGTGTGTGAGATTGGCTATATGACTTGTATCCTTATTTTCTTTAGCCTAGAAGATACCTGTGAGAATGAATAAAAATTTTCAAATATAGAATATATTTAAATACACTTGCAAATTAAGTGACTAACAAAAACTATGTAAGCAAGCATTCTCCTTGGAGAGTTTGCCCAGTAAAGAGACAGACATGATTATGTTGTAGCCTATGAATGATTCATTCAGGAAGGAGTGCTCCTGAAGTATTGACGGGAGCTTATAAAGAATTGGTTCTCCTTAAAATTTCACATGTTTCCTTTAAAGAAAATCTTGTCATCACTAATTAAATTAACCAACTTTTTCTTTATAGGTGACATAAAAGAAAGCTTCATCCTATACCTGCCTGATTTATCACAAATTCTGAATTAAGCATGAATGTGCATTATAATATACAAATCATAACTTTAGTTATTTGTTCAAATACACAAATATACCAAGACTACAGTATCAATATATCAAGATATTGACTCAGACAGATTCAGTTTGCTCATATAGGTATAAAGCTATAACAAGTCAGAAATAGTATCTAATCAATACTTAAAAGTGCCTAACAAATACAAGGTATCTAGTAAACATTTGTGAATAATTTTTGTCTCTTTTTTGACAAAATCAGAAACTAACCTTAGTTTGAGTTAAATGTGAAGAGTCTCAGGAAGTTCTAAAATAGATATATAAAATTTAAATGACTAAAACTAATATAACAGTATCTAAAATAATGCATTTGTTCATCGTTCTTCCATTTTATGGATATTGAGAGGTTGTCTATTTGTTTGTTTGGTACCGGGGCCCAAACTCACAACCTCGCGCCTGCCAGGCAAGCACTTATGCCACTGAGCTAAATCACCAGCCCTATTTTTTGAGACAGGGTCTCACTATACAATAGATATTGGTTTTTAACATGCTTTTGTAACAGAAAAATTATCTAGATGCATATAAACTGTGTGCTTATGATATGTATAAATGTTTTGTAGGCACACGGATAACAAATACTCCATACATAATCAGTCAAGCAACTGCAAAATTGCTTAAGAAATTGAAGCCATTCCCAATATTTATCCACTTTTAAATTAGATAGAACAACATTTTTCTTCAAATCAGCATTAAAACTTTAAAAACGTTTAATAGTCCCAAGGTATTCCATTCCTCTACTTAAAGGACTTACTTGATGTGTGGGAAATGGCTTATATCTGTTACTAATCAATAAATGTTTATTAAATACATTTAGAACACAAAAGAGAATAAATATACTGAGAATTGGGTAGTTTGCGTTATTGAAAGTAACCCGCTAGGGAGAAAAATTACCAATTGACATGACTAATAATCTGAGGCAAATCTTTCACTCTTTCACTATTACCTTTTGAAATAAAGACTTTTATTGCCAATTACAACAACAAAGGTCACTATTCTAGAATATTCTAATTTGTCCAGCATATTCCTTACCTTGATATAAGACAATAAATTCACTAGTGGGTGTCATTGAAATGTTGCTCTTTGGAGGTGACTTTGACAAATGACTTTATGCTTTCAGTGGTATCTTCTTTTTCATGTCTGGTCTATGCACATAGTTTTAAAATTCTTTAGAATTACTTTTTCTTCATTTCAAAAGTAACTCATGAAAGTGTAAAGTCAGCTTCAAGACTTCGAATGCTTTCTAAAGTTGGAAATTTTTTCCATGACTATGACCTCGAAGTCTCTAGAGTGCATTATTTATGGACAGTTACATGAACTAGTCCATTAGAGGTACTATCATCCTTGGCTTTCAAGGCACTTTCATAATTTATTTTATGGCTGTGGTTGTGTTTTATGGGCCTTAGAGGATGCAGTGTTCTTTTCTACTAAGAACAGAGTCATAAGCTCTGTACAATTCATGAGGTCACAGCTACTGTCTTGGCTGCATCAACTGCTACCAAAACACCAGCAAAGAGGTTCAGTGAAGAAAGATTTGCTGAGGTACTGTCCTTGGGAAATGGAACATCTGAGATATGAAAAATTCCTGAGAAATTAAAAGATCTGTTTCATGTCAAAATGATGTTTTTGGAAGGTTTCAGCAAATTAAAGTTATTGCTGTGGGATTTCTAAACTACACATACTCTAATGGTGGAAAGATCTGGGCAACCCTTGATGGCCGGCACTAGACCATTGATTTATGCAAACTGGAGTGAGCCCACCACTATCTTGTGTGCACTGTGGTGGCTCATTTACCTCTTTTCACTGCCTCATGGATAGGTGAAGCCAGGTGCACCTCGAGCTGGGCCTTGGCTCCAAATTCCAGCAGCATGTTGACACAGGCAGCACTGCCACTGCAGCAAGCATTGAAGAGGGGTGTGGCTCCATGAACTGTCAATCCATTGACCTAGCAATGAGCAAACAAAAATCCAGAGGGTTTACTATGTCTTTCTCACCTTCTTCAAGTGTGCCCTCCTACATACGTGCCTGGGGAAATTCAGCATGCTGATTAGTAAGTGAGGGTACTCCACATCTTTACAGTATTATGAAAGCTCATGAGGTTTTATATGGGTCAACTAAGTTACTATGTGATAAACACTTAGAACATGGCTTGGTACACAGTAAGCATTGAATGAACACTCGCACCAGCAATTATTTCCATTAATATGGAGTTCATTCCCTTTGCAGTTGTAACCAAACATATTAAGAACCAACAGCGCTAGAGAAATCAGCTAGCTTAAGGTCCCAGGTTTTATGTTGTCAAAAAATTTCCTTGGAAAATCCCCACATTTCTATTATTTTTCTTGCCACAAAGTTCCTCTTTGGTCTATGTAACTGATACAAATTTAATATACTAGCATAAACATAGTACCTCTAACCATCCTTGGTAACTTCTAGGGATGTGAGAGGCACACGAGAACCAAAAAGACTTGGAAACGTCATTAAACATCAGCAATAGAATGGGGAGGACATCTGAGGATTCAGGCATTCTGGTGGGAAGACTGTGATGCAACGGAAATGTCTTATCACAATGATGGTTCGATGTCAGACCATCTTGCCTCAACAACTAACAATTAAATGATTGTAAAAATCAAGATTCAAAATTATTTTGCCTTTGAAACAAAAATAATTTGTCTCCATATTCCAACGTAACTCACATAAAAATGGAAAGCTAAAGACGAACTGCTAAATTGGCAGGGATAGACAAGGACAGGTAGAAATGTGTATAAATTTATATGCTAGAGATTTCTAGATGTTTACTAAAAAACATTTGGTGGAACTGGTTTGATTTATTTTTTTCTAAGTACCATTTTCAACCTTAGTCTTCTTATTTGATTTCCTGCAATTTTGTATCTTAGCTCTTGTCAATAAGCATTTATTGAGCACCAGCTAGCTGCTAATGTTTTGGAAACAAAGATGAATCAGACAATTGCCTCTTCTACGATAGTCTGAATTTTATTTGGGAAGACAACACAAAAATGATAATTTTGATACAATAATAATTGTTCTAAATCACTAGGGGACCAGGACAAAAGACAGCATAGACTTGGGAAACCAGAAATAAAGTTAACAGGATTTTGTGATTAATTAAATGGAAAAATGACAGGTGCAGCACGACTCCCTGCCTTGGGAAAGCAGGAGAATATTTTGCCCCGTCTCTGAAACTAGCAAACCAAGAATGAGAAGCAGGCCCCAGTTTCAGATGCATTTAATTTAAGATTTCCATGGAACTACTGATTATGAAGGATTTTTCTACTTTTTGCACTTTTTCTTATTCTGTTTCTCATATTGATTTAAATGTTAAATGGTCTAATACTGTATGGAATTTATTGGTTCTTCCCTTATAAAACCGCCAAATACAAGGGACTATTGTTTTATTCTTTTCTGTCCTCCACTAAACTCCTCTGTGACGTGAGAGAAATGCTTAACATTTCCCACCAGCAATCTGCTCATGATCCCAATCATCTAACTTGCAAGGAAATGGCCCTCGTACAGCCTCACCCTCATTGTTACCCATGAGCTAAGTGGTAACTTAGAGAAGTTCCACCTAACGGAAATGCATGACCACAATGGCATTGGAAAAATCAGTTTGTGACAGGAAGACTTTTATATTCAGTTCTCCACGTACAAACCCAACTTCCACATAAGATGTAAAAAACATTACCATTAACCACCCAAAGACCTTGCAGCTTGTAAAACAAAACACGCAAGGACTAGATCAAACAATGGCACTAACAATAATGCATTATCTGGCAACTAAGTATAGATGTCACTGAGACTTTTACAAGCCTATTCCAATATTTGTGTTATACATGGCTCCTTCGTCATTCTTTGCAAAAGTTAGGATATAAGCTGAAAATGAGATGAAGCTCAATGTGTGATCTTTCAATGCATCATTTATCGAAAGTCCATTTTATTTAGTAATTTTGTTCAATAAAAATAATGGTCGGCTCACGGTTGAATTGAGTGTTTTTTTAATCATTGTGTGAAAACTTGTTCTTATAATGCTTTACAACAAAGATTTTTTTGAAGTCAGCATTACAACTTTGAAAGACATCTATGAATTATGACATCTGAATGCTGACACATAGGAGTCTAAACTGAAAAAAAGAAGAGTAGTTTGAACAATGGAATATGGAATATGGACATGGATGGAACTGGATATGCCCACCTTTAGGCATTAGCAGACGCACCTGGGCAAACAGGCCCAGGTGGTAGGGGTGGTACTCACATGTGCACCGTTTTCTAGTAAGACTTTAGCACAGGCCACATGACCTCCAAGGCACGCCTCATGAAGAGAAGAGACTCGATTAATTGTGACAAGGTTCACGTTGACACCCTATAATTGAGAGAGAAGAGAGTTAAATGCTACAGGGACCACAGCAATGAAAGCAACATTACTCAACTGGTTTCTAGAGTTTTCACTGTCTGTGGGTTAAGGAGTAGAAACCATGACCAGGAAAATCTAAACAAAGCACGAGAGACTTTAATGCATTTATTCAGCCAATGTTTATTCAGTATTCTGGGTCAGGCAATGCAGGACCTGAGTCTTCAAAGTTTATGACAAGAGTCTCTCTCCCCCAACAGTCTACTGGGAAGAGAGCAAGGATATTGCTATACTGGAAGCATGCTCAGATTTTCATTGGTAGCCTGGGTGTCCTTGAGCTGGTATGAAGTGTAAGAAAAAATTACCCAAATGGAGTGTATTTAGCTAAGGCTGGAAGTATACAGCTTTCAAGCTATATAGCTTTCAAGCTGGGAGACAAAGAGTAAGCCATTGGGAGGGAACAGAATAAACAAAGGCGGGAAGTGTGGCAGGGCCACAGTAGATAGCTGGCTATTTCTGGATCAGAAAGAACCTACAGAAAAGGGAAGCAGGAAGGAGATGGAAGAAGATGCAGAAAGAGGATGAGCTGGGTAGAAGCAGCACTCCTTCAGTCACAACTCTACTGAGTGAAGAGGTCTCTAAATTCTCTAGGTCCGGGGCCAGAGAGAGTCTCCCAACCTTCATGTCCTTACCCATGTATGAGTGTCACCACCATATCTGGCCATTCCCCCTTCCCCATACTGCCATGCTCCACCTTCCTCATCCTGGAGTACATGTGACAGATGACAAGATCGGTTTGCCTACTGGGCAACTCTGACTTCATAACCTGATTGTAACAACTTGCTTCTTACCATTTTCCCTGTGCCACTTTCTATTAGCAAAAGGAATTAGGTTCCTCGTCTGTCCTCTGTACCAAGCCCTGCTTTTGATTCCCCGCCTTTAACTGACCTATGAAAGCTTTCAAAAACTAGGGTTATAACCCTGAACCTCAGACTCCAACCTAATACTTACCATGTCCTGCAAGATCTCCTAAATGCCAGCCACATCCCCGCTATGAGCAGCAACTGAGATTTCCCTCTGTTGCCTGCCCCCTCGTCATAGGCCTCTCTATGCCTCCTGGATCCTGCTCATTTTCATGTCCCGAGTATGATGTCATTACTCTAGAGCTGTGTTACATTTTTCAGGCTGGGCATCTAAAACAGTTGAAGAAGTCTTTTCCTTTTCCTTTACCCATATATAATTTCCTTTTGAGAAACTAAGATTTTAAAACTGGCTAACCCACAAGGTGGCAGCATTGTGCTACAAAAAAATCTTGGAAACCCAGAAATTGCTGAAACTGCTGCTGGACAGGCAGAAAGACGATTCAGAGTGAATTGTGTTCATCATACAGGAGAAGGTGGAGAAGCAGAAAGCTCAAATTATATGTAAGATTTGAGGCTCTCCAGCTATTAGTGATAGCCAGCATAACCAAGGAGTACGCGAATCTTGGTTTAATCCTTACAATAATTTAACATTTTACTCATGTTCACCACATTGTCTAAAAGTGAACTCAAATTTTTAAAAGTAGCATTTTTTTTTTTGGCTAGTATGAAAGGTAAAGGAGTGGGGCTGTAGCAAGAAAAATTTGAACGTTTCAATGAAACATTCCTATACATTTAATCATACTATTGAAATTAACATGCTTGCTTACAAGTGGAGCTAAAAATTTCACAGTGCTAAATACAGTGTGAGATCCTGGATCGGATCCTGTAACAGGAAAAGGACAGGAGCGAAATGACTGGTGAGATGCCAGTTTAGTGAATGATATCGTACCAGTCCCAATTTCTTATTTTTCACTAATGTATTATGGCTATATGTAAGATGCCAACAGTAGTGGAAATGGGTGAAAGGTTTTCCCTGCTATTTTTGCAATTCTTCTTGAAAAGTATTCCAAGATAAAAAGTTCATTTAAAATACTAATAAATGGACACAACTTGAGGCCATACTCATAAGTGAGATAAATCAAACCCACATGTGTAAATACCGTATTGTCTCCCTAGTGTAAGAAACTGAAAAAGTATATATGATCCAAAATCTACAATAAATACTATGTAAGGGTAAAAAACTGCTCGAAGAGCAAAAGTAATTGGGAAGGTAAAAGGGGGGAAAGAGGGAAGAGAAAAGGAAAAAGACATAAATCTGTATATATGTATATGTAAGATAACTAAAACGAACATACTGCTGAATGTATCAGTTATTGAGAAAGAACAGTTAATACTCATGATTAGATCAATTTTTGCATGTTTATATCTGTTAATGTAAACAACCATTTTGAAGGTAACGATACACAATATTGCAACCATTGTCAAGTTTCTATAATCCTGTTTTGTAAACCTATAATGTTACTGTTGTGCATTTGCTTTAGTCATTTGTTTGCCTCTTTTGCTTTTTGTCTTTCTTATATGTGTCTTTTTTCCTCTTAAATAAAAAAATAAATCAATAAAATACTAATAAAATATTGAGGTAGAAGGCTGAGAGGGAAATGTTTGATGCAAGATTTTTCACTGGTAATTCTTTACATCATTTTAATTCTTTGAATTATGTGAATATTCCATGTTAAAAATAATCAAGATGATATTTAAAGTCTTTAAGAATACATAAGCAAGTGATGAAATCAAGCATAAATCCCATTATTTCTGCAGTATTGCTTTCTTTTTGCCTCTACTTACTTTCCTAAGAAATAACACAACTCAGAAAGGAGAAAGAAAAAGCAAAGAAATAAAAAAGACATGTACAAAAAGAGCAATACAATTTGGGCATTATGACGCATGCCTGTAATTACAGCACTCTGGGAGGCAGAGGCAGGAGTAGCACAAGTTCAAGCCCAGCCTACGCAAATATTGACTTAGCGTACCCTGTCTCAAAATAAAAAATCCTGGCGATGTAGCTCAGTAGGAAGGTCCTGAGTACAACTCCTAGTGCTACAGATAATAATAATAAGATGAAGAAGAAGAAGAAGAAGAAGAAGAAGAAGAAGAAGAAGAAGAAGAAGAAGAAGAAGAAGAAGAAAACTGTTTAAATTCAAAATGGTAAGTGATTAAAGACTGGTTAGTTGAAAGTTGATATGTGGAAAAGGGATATAATGATTAACTTCTTCTGTAAATGTGTAGACTTGAAAACAAACCAAGCAAATGGAATAATTTTTCCTTTTACAAATATTTTCAAGGCTATTACTCATTATTCAAGGAGCTTGCAAATATAGTTCCTTAATGACTAAGAGGTTAATAAATGTCCCTTAAAGAGTAAGATTTATCCATTAGTCAATTTGTTTAAATGCTTGCTCTTAAAATCGTGCATCATTTGGAGTAGGCAGCTTCACACACAATGCCCACTGATCCCCGATTCCTAACAGTGTCTCATTTGTACAATATCTTCCCCCTTGAGTGTGGGCAGGACTTACTGACTCACATGTAATGAGTAGAATATGGCAGATGAAATAGGATGACACTTCAGAGATTAGCTTATTTTAAAAAAATGTGACTTCCTTCTTGACACTTTCTCTGGGGAAAGCCAGCTGTCATCTCATCGCATAGCCCTGCAGAGAACCCCATGTGGCAAATAATTAAGATTTTCCAACAAGTGCACAATTAAGTTTGAAAGCAGACCCCTCCCCCAAATTGAGTCATGAGATGACTACAGCCTTGGCTAACACTTTGCAAGCTAGGAACTGCTCCCTGACCCAGCAGAAACTTCAAGAGTCTACATGTTTGTCGTTTTGAGTCGCTATACTTTGTTAAACAGCAACAGCTGACAGAGGCAACTTCAGAAGTGTCATCACTAATGTACATGGGGAAGACATGAGGTGAATTAGTAAAACATATAGTTGAAGGTATCCTTCATTGCCTCTCACAGGCAATAGTAGTACTGTAACCAGCACTGCAAAATAAAACTTTTAAAAGTTACTGGGTTTTTTTCCTTTGAGATCAACAACTTTCCCAATTATTTTTCCTGTTGAGCACATAGCAATACTCCCTCTTCTCTTTAACCTAAAAGAAGTGACAGAATATCCAGATGGTCAGTCCCCAGAGGCCAGAAAAAGGAGAATGAGCCGCAGATGGCTGAAAGTGATAAAGCCAGTGTGGCTATCTGCATCGTCTCTTTGTGCTCTACTATAAAAGACCCTTTATACTAAACAGTGAGATCATGATTTAAAGCAAATGGTCCTCTCCATCTCTTTGGAGGTAGCTTTGAATAATATTTCTTGTCTTTTTTACCCAAATATATGCCCTCCTTTGATTTGGTTAGCGGCCCAGCAGACGAGCCTGAGTGTATGAGCCTAAGGAGTGGATAACACTATAAAGTAAAGGAAGCCCAGAAGAGAAAAGAGGGAACTGGGCAGAATATGAGGCAGTTCTTCAGGAAATGAGATGCAAGGTAACCAAATAATGAGGTGCATGAATATATATGTATATATATATATATATATATATATATATATATATATATATATGGAATGGCGGTGCTGGGACCCAGATATAGCAAGCAAGATCTCTGCTACAGCCAAACTGATAAAGAATGATGCTTGATTTTAGCATAAGCTCAAAGGATCAAGTCTTTAGTTTACTTACTTGTGCAATTAAAGTTTTAAGGGCCAGTAAGCGCCCCTGGGCCGCAGCTTCATGAAGTGGGGATCGATCAGCCCAGCAGTCTGAAACACAAATCAAACTCAGAGTCAAGGTCCGAAGGCATTTCCCTGCAGTGTGCTCATGCTGCCCACCCACTCACTGTTAGGGAAGATCTGGGAGGAAGGAGGGAAGCAGGTACCATGCATCAAGTTTTCTTGCCAGCTGCTGTCAGAGTGACAGGTTACTGTGTGTAAATTCCATTAGTTTGGGGGACTGTGCCAAGTGGACACAGTCAATCTCTCTGGTTTTGGTGGGAGGGAACAGTTTCAACAAAGCAATAGATTTAGGTCAAACAAATAGTGCCCAGCACTTGATTCCAACAGCTCTAAAGAAGGCAAAATGAAAGACAAAACAGGTCAATGAGCTTCTATAATTTTCATTCTTCCTGTCTCTCTACCCCATCCATACCCAAAGGATTAAACAGACTGTGAGCTAAAAGAGTTCAGAGAAATTGTCTTTTTCTAAATTCCCTAGGTAAATACTTCCGCTTCATTTGATAAGAAAGTCCACTTACTGCAACACATAATGTCAGTTTTAGGTTTTCTGATGATATAAACCTCCAAAGATTTTTTTCTTCAACAGCTTTATCAGAGGTAGTTTATTGTGATGGCTGAGCATAGATTTTTTATCGGGACCACCTGGGTTCAATCCTACCTTGATTACTCTACCAAAATTAGCATACTGTCAAAATGGAACCTCGATTTCCTAACCTGCAGGATGGAGACAGTCACCTAGTGACTATGGCAAGTGCTTTGGTCTTTAAGAGGGCCAATCAAATTGATCCATAATGTTAAGTAAGCAAGATCAAACATATATGATTAATAAGCCAGCATGGTAGGCCACTATTCTAAGGAAAAGCTTTAGAACTGTTTTTATGAATGTATTTTTCTTACAATTCCTTTTCCGGAACTAAGATTACAGCTAAATGGATATTTGAGAAGGAACCCTCTATTAAAAATCTTTTTTTTTTCTGGAAGAACAGCTACTCCAGTTTGCAAAATTTGGGCATTCTTCAAATTATGACTATACTTTTCAGCAAAAAGAATACAATACAATTTGGATTTAGCACAAAAGACCCTTCTAAACCTCTTCTAGGTGATCCTAATGGTGGCAAGCTCTCAGGTTTTCATATCTGCACATTTGGCAAAACCAAAATCTCACCAAAAATGGAAATATGTGAATTTGAAATAAAAAAGTTTCAAGAAAAGAGTAAACTTTTCCAGTGGATGAGAACCAGAGTTATAAGCTTTTCAATAAGGAAACCTGGAAACCCAATGTATCCTTTTCTAATTCTTTGGCTACAAAAGTGAGAAAAACTAGAATGAACTTTGGACTAATACTGGAAAAATTGGTAGAAAAATTTGATTTTTAATATAACAAAATAGATAAAAAGTAAACTTAGGTGTAAAGTGTAGACTTGTAAATAGTCTTGTTTTTTAAACATTGTGCTCTGAGAAAACCAAACCAAGGCTCCTTGAAGAAAAGACTGGGCCTTGGCAAAAAAAGAAAGAAAGAAAGAGAGAGAGAGAGAGAAAGAAAGAAAGAAAGAAAGAAAGAAAGAGGCTTGAAACATAAGGTAGGCTTGAAACATCTTGTCAGAAAGGAAGAAGGTACTCATGCAATGGGAAATGTCAAAGACACAGAACCCAATATAATGGGGCTTCCACTGCCAAATGTGAGAGAATTTGAGCACCAAAAAAAACAAGAGTAAGTGATTATGTACTATCAAATAAAACAGGAGCCTATAAGTCCTCACTGATACAGATAATAGAATATTTATGAGTTCTCATTCATACATAATATACAAATATAGAAAAAGGAAGTGTTTCCTCATAATAGAAGGCCAACTTAGAAATGCAGATGTAAAGACAGAATTAGTCCCTTTTTATTTCTCCACCAAAAATTTATCAACTAAATTATACAGAGGAAGAAAAATCATAGAAACCACCTTACCCAGGTGATCAACATATGCGGAGATGGAACAAATGGGTACTGGGTGCCGTCTGATGAAATGCAATGAGCTGCAACATGTGCTATCAGTGGGAACACAATGAGAAAACCAGGTCATTGCTTCGATGACATTCCTGTCCCCAAAATGCATAACCTGACTGTGATCAAGAGGACACTGTGTACCAACACAAACAGAATAGCTGGCCTGGAACCAGTCCAAGGAAGAGCTGAGGACTGTTCCAGATTGAAGGGGGCTGACAACACACAACATCTAAAGGCCACATTTAACCTTGGATGGGATTCTTCTGTTTTTAAGGACATTATTGGAGCAGGTGACTAAAAAGAAATGTGATCTCTGGGAAAAGAGAGGCAGAAATTCTTTGCAAGGCTCTTGTAACTTTTCTGTCAGTTGAAATTAGCTCCAAAATAAAAAGTTAAAAGGTGAAAGGGAAACATATGAAATAGATAATATCATTTCTGATTCCATGCACCTGATATGGAATATTTAAACCCTCCTCCTGTAAGGTGCCCCTTATCTAAACTTCTATTTTTTTAGGACCCTTTGGCTTTCAAGACAGGAAGAAACCTTGTTTTATGAATGAGAACAACCTCAAATGAATGACCACTACTTTGCTCCACATAAAGAGGTCTTGTGGCTAGTGTCAGAAGTAGGACTAAAAGCCAAGCTTTAAGGGCTCAGAAAACAGCTTATTCTGGTTTCTAAATTCTGCCTATCCTCATGGTAGATCACTTGTCTTAAAATGTTCTGACGTCAACCTTCTGTCAATAAAGGGCACGAAAGGTGTCAATTTTATCACCCCCAAAGCAGAAATCATTTTTCTTTCTCAACTGGAAATAGAATCATTCTCAAGGAAGTAACCTTTCCAGTTCTACTGTTTTCCACCAATTGATTCAAATGACCTTGAAGGGCTTTTCACACAGAACCATTTCCTTGTAACTGCCAAGGTGAGAGTCCCCTGTTTTTCTATACTTGTTCCCAACACTCACTCACTCTTAACCATTCTCATTTTGCAAATTGGAGCTAATTGTGAGAAATTAAGGATAGAAGCTTTTGGCAGGTTGGAAATTTTTCCATTCCTTTCAGGAAATATGCAGCTAAGCTCTCCAAGTAAATGAATGCTTAAGTAGGACTCAATCATTCTCTTCTGAGGCAATCTATTTTTAGTGATTTGGCAGACTGCCTGAGTCACAGGGCTGCAAACACATTATGAAGATAGTTTACGAATATATTTGCTTGTTTCTGATGAGGTGTTCAGAAAATGTTCAAGTATTTTTTCATTTCCTCTTTTGATTTTTTTCTCAAAATGTGATTTATATCTGTAGTTCTCAGATTCTTGGGATAACAATTTCATGATGACGTCTGAAACCATATAATTTGATGACAAACAATAACAATATTTCAGATGGAATATATTAAATTTCAAGTATTCATGACAAAACTGATTATTCTTTTTTAAAGTTTTATTACAATTTTTACCCTATCTAATTTCAACAAATATTTGAGATTGCAAGTTTATTATTCTGAAAGACCACTTAACTGGTTAAAATCCCCAGCACATGTATGTAACAATCTTTATTCCCTTTATTCAAGTTCTGAAATCATATGAAGCAACATCTCCCATGGCAGCTTTTAAAGAGAAAAAGATTCACAAGCAATGTCAATTTTGAACCAAAATAAAGACAAGAGCATAGTAGAATTAAGAATATTTTAAAGAAAACAAAGGTAATTAAAAACATTGTAGTAAGTCTCCCAAGATATCTAAAATATTATAATGAAATGGTGTTTAAATGAATATTCTCTAGAACATCCAGTTCTGCTAAGAAGATAAAACTCAGTGGCCAGTGTTAGACATAATGAGCAGGTTAGAAAGAAGATCCCTTTGTACCCATTAAGGGCAAGAGAGTTCAACTAAAGATGAGAAATACGGAGGCAGAGTCCCTACTAAGAACTAGTTTTTGCAACTTGAAAAAAGCCAGCAGGCACTTGAGGTATGTACCCACTCAGAGGATGGTAAGGCTAAGGCATGAGGAAATAACCAGCAGAACTAAATAACAGAGTGCTAGGTGAAACAAAATGAACAAAGAAAATTCTATTGGAATGGAAAGGATAGGAAAAAGGATTTAGGATGAGGAATAAGGCAGAGGCATGGCTGTTAAGTAGGGTCAGTGCTTTGAATTTAGAATGAGGACAAGTGATTTTGAGTGCAATACTTAGAACTAATTTTTTAGACTTAGCTTTGAAAAGCTTTTTTTTTTAAGGGAGTACTATAGTTCTACAACCTCTTATCTATGATTGTAAAATCCTCCAAATTCTGACAATCAAGATTTCCTCTAAACATGAGGCAAACTTCTTTGGCAATAAAACATAGCCAGGACTCAGGTTAAGCAGTTTATTGTTTTTATTTGTATTTTCATAATATGAATATTTACTTGCACACTGTGCAATCTCTAATATTCAAAAACTCCTGAACTCTGAAACACGTTTGAACCACAAATTGTGGATGACAGATTATATCAAGCTATATCTACATGTTATTTTCATCATCTTTGGTGACCAGGTCACAGTACTAAATATAGCTTAGTACAAATTAGTAAAGGTTTAAAATTCATACAGCCTGTCTCTCTGAAGAAAGAGATTGCTTGCAGAAATTGCTGTCATCTTAAGGGGGGATTCCAGTAATCCATCTGGTGCTTTAGGCATAACACCAAGGGACAGGGACAATGTTTCAAACTATATTTATTAACAAAATACATAAAGAAGCTTGAAAGATCAAAACTAATCAACGACCAACCATGGCTTAGCTGAGCTCTGATGATTTATATACAAATGTAACAGTTTAAACCACAATGACATCTCAAATTATCATTCCAGAATATGAAATTCCAAGAAAAAATTCTTAGAGATTTATTGCCCCCAAAGGGAATATTTTTTGAGGGATGTGATGTTAGGTGCAGCTTCCAAAGAAAGAGTGCCCAGGACCTAAGGAAGTCTGAATTGTGCCCTTTGTTTTTGACATTACCTGTAATAGTTCACAAGAATGCAACATGCCAGCAGAATCAAGAAATTTAACCTTGAGCAGAGAGCATTGTAAGTCACTTAGCTAACCTACTGATTAAATGTCATATATTTTCCCAGGAGACATTTATCTGACTGATGAACAGCAAAGATGATTTCTGCTTTCACACTTTTACAAATTTTTTTTGCTTTTAATACATCTACATTTGAATATATAGTATCCAACTACTTGCAGTGTTAAAAGGAAAAAACACTGTTAGAATCATGTTAAAACTATTGGTTTTTGCATGTTACTGCCACATTATTTATAGAAAGACTTTGCCAAATTTGGACCTACTGTGTGCCTGATAGGTGTGGAGGAGTGTGGGGACATAGACACACCCAAACACATACATATATAGGAAGGAAATTAAAGTGAAAAGTTAACGTGCACTATTCTCATCTCTGCTTCTTGTTAAAAATAACTGAAAATATGTTTTTGACCTTATAATGCTAATTATATTTCTTGCAAATTAGGAGAGTATGATCCTGGGAGCTTGAACAAGGAAATCTACTTGAGCTAGAGTGAATGAATTTAAGAAATAGGAATTAGAGTTCCACAACTAAATTTCAACTATGCTTATATGAATTTTCACTACTACGAAATCTTTTTAAGAGTGTACTGAAGTAAGTACCACAAAATAGGAATAACACACAAGATCAGTGAGAGAAAACATTTGTACACAACTCTGCCAATATTTCGTTGAACTTTACGTAATTTAAACCATGAGGACGATATGAGAACATCCAAATTATTACTAGAAATTCTAGAATGCTCCTGTCCACATTTACAAAGTAAATTAGAAAATGGCTTTCCAAATCATGCTTAACTTGAAACTAAACAGAAGCATTAATATTGTTTTTCACCAATCAAAGTAACATACCTCCCTGAAATGTGTGACAAATGTAATCCCCAAAAGAAATCTCTTTCCATAGTCCAGGCCTTCCGAAACTTTCTGAAACTTCAAAATTCTTCTCATTTTCCCCAGTTAATTGAAGCATTCTGATGCTTCGTCTTTGGAGGTTTTATTTCTTTTAGATAACACTGCTAATGTCTAGTGTTTTCTAAGTTGCCTAGTGTATCAGAATCACATAACATAAGACTATTTTGAAAGAGTCCTGGATGCAAATTGAAATGGATACTAGATAAAGAATGATGTAATCCTGGAACTCCTGCAAACACTAAAAATACATAGGGAAATTCTTAACTCTGTTTATGAATAAATACTCCTCTATTAAGTAACAATCTCAGCAGTGACAGGGTTATCTGATTCATTTAGTTTTGTAGCACCTCACTACAATTAAAGTGAATTCCTTCTTAAAAGAAACGCAGACTAATCTGTACAGAGCATGAAACTTTAAGATGTTTTATCCAAAACTTGGCATTTCATGTTATAATAAGTTCTGTCTGTGGTGCTTTGCACAGAGCCACGTACAAATGGGTTTAGTGAAGAATTTTTCCCGACGGTGACAACCGGTTAATCAATTCCATTTGCAAACGAGAGTACAGAAATACAAATAGCATGCCACATTTGTTGCTTTAAATTCAATTTATTGGTCGTTATGTTGCCTGAGAAAATTTAGTCTTGTTCAAACACTGTTTTAAAGCCTAATTAAAAATATTAAAGAAAATACTGTTATGTAAGTAATTATTTTGGCCAGTAGAAATGAAGTTTCTTAAAATACTCTTAGAAAGCCACCATTCTATTTAGTTCTTAGAATATTAATAGACTTACTGACTTGCAAAAAAATAAAGCTGAAAATCCTTCACAAATTGGTGCACCCAACACCACTTGCTAATTTAAATGTTAGGTAATTTTTTAACTACCCACTCAAAACCAAAGTATACAGAAAATCTGCCTTCTGGAAACTGTTCAGATGAATTATCTAGCAGGGTATTTTTTAAGCATTGGGAATAAATTCATGTATTTTTACCTGAAATTCCACCATAGATCTCTTCTGCTATCCTAGCAGCTTCTTTTCTATTTCCTTTGACGATATAGAAATGGGTTAGGAGAGCCAAAAAAACTTTAATTAAAAGCTTAAAGAAAAAAAAGGTAGCAAACATTGTAATAAAAATGTTTTTAAAGCCATAGAAAACAGGACCATCTTCCATTTTGGCTTATGCTCTGTATAGGTTCCTATGACTGCAAATTTTCACAGAGTTGTAAGTGGTATCATATGACATCTATTTAAAACCTTCTAGCACTCAGTGCTCCTATTACTGAGGACTTAGTTTATAGGTTCTAATCTAACTCTGATTTGGCGACTGCTTGTGCAGACATCCATGGCAATGTTAAATAAAGAAATTCTCTTCTAATCAGAAACACCCAGGACTTCTAGAATTACATTGTTCAATGCTATCTAACAGAGGATTCAAGTTTGAAAGATTTTTACTCCTAAATTCCTATTTTTGCTATATTATGTTAAAAAGCAGAATTGGAAAGAGAAAAGGTACATTTCTGATGCCATGGGGACAAAGCAAGCTATTTGATGCTCATACAAAGAAGTACAAATATATGCTATGTTCTTAGTAGCAGATTCTACTCCTGGCAATGTTTCATTTTCTTTTCATTCTGAGATTTGTGGAGGATTAAGCCCAAATCTAAAATATGACCAGTTAAAAAAAGACTATTTACTCTAAAATAGTGTTTAATAAGATGCATCTTGGAAGCCTGGGTGAAAGGGGGACGGTGACCGCAGGTATTAGGCTCCTTGCTGTGGTAGTTTCACCCATGATAAGGTCCCACAGCAAGCTTTCTTCCCAATCATTCCCTTTTATTTCAAACATCAGGAAAGTTGATGTGCCCTGCAAAATGTGAGCTATCCTTGATCATGGAAGAGTCATGATGAAATGGATGAAAGAGATGCCCCAGTACCTAAGTGAAGTAACCAAAGATTCCACGAATCAGTACCTTCTCTAATTGGACAGTATTTCTTTGATTGTGTTTTTTTGTTTTTTTGCGGTATTGGGGCTCAAACTCACAACCTAGCGCCTGCCAGGAAGGTGCTTAAGCCACTAAGCCAAACTCCCGGCCCTTTTTGAGCCAAGCTCCCGGCCCAGTATTTCCTCAGCAGCTATCCAACACAAGTGAAGTGGATTTATATTTAATTTTCTGCATCAGTGTGTCTCTTCTTTCATTTGTAATTTCTAAAGCTTATTGAAAAGGCAAACCGAAATAAAATCCTAAGATCAGACTAAATAAATAAATGTATTTCATAAAAGGTTTATGCAAAAATATGGGAATTTCTCGGAACACTCAGGCAATTTAGAATGACTACTTCTGCAAGAACTGTTTCACTACGTTCTTATGAAGGCTGACGCAATCTTGGGCCATAAAATATAGCTCATCCATTTCACTATATTACAGTACTGTAAAGAGTTTTAGTTGTTTCCACTCTCAAAGCACAGACATTAACGTATAAATCTCTCTTATTAGACTTAGATTATCTGCTAGAACACCAATGTAGGAAAATATGTGAATACAAGTATCTTACTCTTCTCATCTATCTTTCTTCAACTTTTCTATTCTAAGCGACCTATTGTTCACTCATGTCCGACCAATAATATATATTGCATAATTAATTCAATCTTTTTTTGTCTTAATTTTCACTTAAAACATGGCCGTCCTTCCCATTTTTTACATACCAAAAGTTGGTTCAAATAGATGGCTGCATTATTTCTGAGAGACCATAATAACTATGTTTATTATTTAAGATGGGCATAAAAAGTTACTGATATATAAGAATAGCTGATTCATGTACCATTGACACATGAAGTAACTAACATTGTACCAGTTTCTCAACCACAGCACTATGGATATTTGGGCTAGATAATTCTGTTGTAGGGGGCTGGCCAGAGCACTGTAGGATGTTAAGCAGTGACCCTGATTTCTAGTTGATGCCAATGCCACACCCTATCCAGTTGTAAGAACTAGAAATATCTCCAGACTTTGTCAAGGGTTCCCTAGGGAACGAAATCTGTTCTCCCCTCCCTACAACACTTACCAGTCAAGATTCACTGAGCAATAACCCATGTTATGGTTTATATCTGAATGTCCCCTGAAAGTCTTGTGTACTCATAGGTGGAATGTTTAAAGGGGGATTGAATTAGGGGGATACTACACCTGGCTTGGTATTTGGAGGTGGGACCTGGTTTGAAGAGGCAGGTCACTAGGGGTGTGATTTGGAAGGGCATGTCTCCCTCCTTGACTCCTTCCTTCTCTGCATCCTAGACACCATCATGTGTGCAGCTTTTGCCTACCAGGCCCCTCTGCCATGCTGTTTCTTTTTTGGAGCCAGCCCACCATGAACTGAAACATGAGCCAAAATAAACCTCTCCTCCTGGGTGCTCTTGGTGTTATTTTGTCCCAGTGATGAGGACAGTGACAATAAAACAGATTTTGCTACCAGGAATGAGGTCACTGCTGTGACTCTTACTTGACAATGTGATTCAGAACCCTTTGGAACTAGTTTTCAGGAGAATTTGGAAAGATTTGGAGACATCAGCTGGAGAAGCAGCCCTAGAATGCCAAAAGCTAAACATGATGGGAGATCTTGGTCAAAGTGCAAAAGACTAGTATACTGATGGAAAGGTAGATGATAAAGACTAGGCTCAGGTTTCAGTTAGGAACAGATTCCATTGGTATTTAGACCCCAGGTCATGTGTTTTATGCTCTAGCAGAAAATTTGTCTACATTTTACTCAGGTCCTGAGATTTTGCAGGGGACTGAGATTAAGGATGGTAGATTAATTAACCCACCAGACAATATTTAGGCAGCTCAATATTGAGGCTGTGGCATGAGTACTACTGGAGGTGGCTCTTAGGCAGCTCTGTGTAAAAAATCAAGAACAAATTGCATGGCTGAGTGATTTTTAAAATTTTTCAGTTCCCCAGAAAGGAAGCTCCTGTAAAGTTGGGGCCTGTGGAGCAAAGAACTTAGTTGCTGAAAAGATTAGCATTAAAAAGAAGCCAAGTAGTTTACAACAGGACAATAGAAAAAAAGGCTTGGAGGGAGGTGTCAAGAATCAGGAAGATCTCTCCCTTTACAAGCTCAAGAGTACAAAGGTACGAAGTTTTCATTTGAAAGCCCCAGGACACCATGCTGGAGAAGAGCAACATAAGAAATTTGTTTCCTGGGATTTAGTTCAGTGTTCAGCCATCCAGCCATCCAGGCACTTAGGGGGACTGCAGCCAAGATTCAAGGGGGCCTGGTTACTACTTGACCTGGCTACAGACCTTGGTGGTGCTAGTTTTAAAGGCATGCAAAATCCAAGAGTTGTGTGATCACTTTCATCTAGATTTCAGGCCTGCATACTCCTGAGAGGGCAGTGCATGAAGTCGTGAGACTAAAGCTGAAAACGCAGTAGAGACCCCTGGAAGTGGGAGAAGTCAGGAATGTGGAAGGTTTGAGGAAAGCCACAAGAAATAAGCCAAGTCAGCCCAAGCAAGAAGTCATGAGAGCTACAACCACAGGCGGTGCCATAGGGACAAGACCACCTGAGCCTTTTGGAGTTCACGTTGCACAACTTCTCCTGGGTGCTGGAAACAGAGCTGAAGTATTTAATGTTTGCCCTGCTAGGTTTGTCTTGTTTTGGTTCATTGGTTTGTACCCCATTTTTTTCTTTTTGGAATGGGAATGTTTATCCCATGCTATTTTATGTCTGTAGTGTATAACTTCTTGATTTTTAGAGGCTCATAACTAAAAGTTTACATTGTCTCAGAGGAAATTGTAGACTTACTCTTCAGCAATGCTGAAACTGTTAGGACTTTGGCAACTCTTAGAGATGAACTACATATATTTTGCACAGAGATGCTTGTGAATCTTTTGGGGGCCAGGGATGATGTGAGGCTATATGCAGATGTCCCCTTCAAAGCCTCATGTGCTCAGAAGTGGGGATTTTAGAAGGTGACTAGACTATGAGACCTTCATAGTGAATTCGTCAGAAGCTGGGATCTGGTCAGAAGGGTTGGGTCACTGGGGGTGTGACCTAAAGGGGTTTATCTCCCTCCCCATATCCTCCCTTCTCTGTTTCCTGGCTGGCATGATATGCACAGCTTTTTTTCTGCCACCCTGTTTCTTTTTTGGAGTTGGCAGATCTTGGTCTGAAACATGAGCCAAAATAAACCTCGCCTCCTTTAAATTGCCTGTGTTGGGTATTTTGTCCTAGTTATGAATAAAGTGATAAAGACAGTCTAACAGAAATGATAAAATAAAATCAATTCTCCAAACTACTTCACAATATAAATCAAATTCCATATACAACTTTGATTTTCATAATTTTGTATAAAAAATCCAACTATACAATGATACATTGTAACATTTAGCCATAACCTTTTGGGAATGCAGATGGACAGAAGCCTTTAAAAACACTTCACAAAAGTAAACATATCTCCATGATACCCTGATGATGCCGAAAATAAGTTCTGATAAGATGAATCAGAATATATAAATGTAGCTGACCACTTTCCACTGCTGCTAACACAAGGGGTAGGAAAAGCTTGGCTCCCATAAAGTCAAAATTCAAGTTTCTCTTAAAATAGCTGGCAAGATACAAGGCATTACATAGTTCACACATAACAATGTAGAGATATATTCACTTCTCTAATGTAATAGTTAGTGAAAAACACAAGACCTGTTTGGGTCAGGAAACACAGTCACAACTGCACTAGCAATTCTATTTGAGTAATAAAGAGCATACATTCTAGAAATAAGACAGGGACTCATCATCTGGAGATTTCCTTTTTTATTGACTGTTCGTCAGTATTTAGGTACTGTGACAAAATACCTGAAAAAAATCAAAGTAAGGAAGAAAGATTTACTTTGACAGTTTCAGAGGTTTCAGTCCTTGGTAAGCTGGTTCCACTGTTTTTGGGCCTGTAGACAGGAGTGAGAGAGGAAAGCTACTCAGCTCACAGCAGCCAGGAAACTGAATGGACAGAGCCAGAAGGAAGGGGTCTGGGGACAAGACCATCTCTATGATCCACTCCCTTCAACTAGGCGCCACTCGTTTCCACAACCTCTCAATAATGCCATCAAATTATAAATTCATCAATGGATTAATCTACTGATGAAGCTAAGAGACCTCATGATCCAGTCATTTTCCAAAGTCCCTACCTCTGGACACTGTTGCACTGAACTGAGGACCCAGTCACCAAAACATTCACCTAGGGGGACATATCATACACAAGCCCTGGCAGGAACAGACCAAGCAACACATGTATTATGCTAAAAAAGAAAGTGAGAAGGGGATGAGTGGGACCTTGATCCACTAATAAATAACACTGAATCCATAAAACAAGACAAATTCAGAAAATTGTCAAAATGTCATTCTTTATTTTTGGACATGTAACATGTTTCAACAAATCAGTTATATGTGCAACTGCTTATAACATAAAAAGAAATATATTTTGAATAAACTCCTCATTATTGTAGGTTCACTTGCAAATAAATGTAAGGAGCAGGACAGAACAATGTGTTTCTACATACTGACCAGTACAACACTGACAGTTATAATTAAAGTATTCAGGAAGCCTGAAAATGAAGATTTAACTTAAGACAAATAAATTTATTTCCATTTTAAAAAAAGTAAAATAATTTTGACTTGTAAATTATACATTTTATATGCAAAGTTAATCACTTTAAAATTCTACTTTCATCTTAAATAAATGACAATTCAAAAATTAAACAATTTTGAAAAACACCCAGAGGCAAAAGGAAAAATAGTAGTGTACCGTTAAAAACTGCTGAGTAGAACAAACAAAACCAAACATTAACCATTTCTCACATTACTATGAATATTGGCACTGTTTATTTTATATCTATGTTGGTTTCAATGCATAAAAATCTTAGTAAGACTGAAAGGTTAGGGTCGGTCCATTTTTCTCCAACAAAAGCATTCCTAACTTCTAGATTTTAAAAATTGCACTCTTGCATTTGTTTTAGTATAAACAAAACACTAGTATATTTCTTTTATATCAGTGGCAATCGAGTAATAGGCAGAAGATACTTTTTAAAAGGTAAGACCTTTTGTGAACGCTGTCATTAAAAATATCCTGTACAGAATCACAATACTGACAGAATCTATCTAGTGCACACACAAGTGCCTCACTGTTTTGATTTCACAGTTCTTTTTCACAAAAACTTATTCTAAAGAGTTCAAAGAATAATTCACACCATGTGAATAATTGGGGGTTCAAAACCCATGGCTCTGGGCAACAATGAATACAGTTAACAACATCCATCCACAAAGAGACTTGTGTTAGTAAAATTTTCAGACTTCGTTTGCTATAAATAAAACATTCTGGAGTAAAGCCTTTTGCACACTGACAATACTTATCAGACATCAGCTAGGCCACAGTGGAGGGTAGTGACTTATATCAAAAGGATAGAGTAGCAGCTGGTTTTGAGATGGCACACCTCATACATTCTGCTCAGATAACAAGAAGGCATTTACAAAGGACTAAATTATGCACTGAAAAATGTGGAGGCTTTCTCTGCACTATCAACAGTGATATCGGTCCCTAGAATTTAAAACAGCAAAAAGGTTCTTTACAAACAGAACTGAATATGGAGGCTCTACCTGGGAGAATGCATACGACAGGATCAAAAAAGGACTTGGAATATGCCAGTGACTTCTTCCTGGCATTAACTAGTGTAAGCATTTTTGGCATGTTAGATATTTTACCATTTCACGTCAACCATGACTACAGTAAGCTGTCTGAATGATAAACAAAGAGTGACTGCATCTCTGGTCCTTAACAGCAGTTTACACACAGCAGATGATCAAAACATGCTGGTTAACTAACAGACCATCTTATTGAAGAAACCTGCTGAAGATATGTAACACTTACTGAGTGGACCCAATAAAGACCATCACTTAAATGCTTAATAGATGTATATGAATATTACTTAAAGTAGTTTCCACAATTGGTATACTTCCCTAAAGAAAACTTGTAAACATCTGGTGAAAGTCTAAGTAATGATTTAACATTAAAAACTGGCCAAAAAATGCCCAGAAACATTTGGCCCTTCAGCACCCAAAGCTCTCAAAATATAATGTTAAAACTCTCTGCTAGAGGGATTTCAGTGTCTGAAAAATTTCGTACCTGAGTGGCTTAACCATTCTCTCCTAAATTGTAAAGAAGTGCAAGGAGTTTCTACACTCAGGAATTGCATAAGTTTTTATCTTTCCTCAAACTAAAACATTGAATGATATAGAGGTAGCATAACTTACGGAATTAACTTTAAAAAACAAAAAAACAAACAAAAAAGCAAAGTTATTTTCAATCGTCTTGATAGAAGTATTACAAATGTTTAAAACATTACAAGGCAGGCTTTCTTCTACCTGGTTTTAGACACCTTCTCATTATCACCCCTGTCTTCACTGTGAGGACAGTGATGAGTCCAGGCACCCCTTGGCCCAGTGGCATCTACTGCAACATCAATGATAGAATCTGGAGTGATCCACCTCAGGAAGACAAGGAACAGATAGTTGAGCACAGCCAACAGAGCAAAAATATGGCCTGTGACTAAACCGCAGTGAGAGATGAGCCTATCCAGTCGCTTGTCCAGGGGCAACACGTCTTCCTTCAAGACCAGCTCATACACCTGGAGGAGAGAAGGCCAAGAGTGAATGCTGGGAGTCAGAACACTCGCATGACAAAATGACGACCCACCCCAACTAAGAATGTTTCCGAAACACATGCAAACAGAAGTCATTCATGTTTGATGTTGTCACAATAATGATGTCTTTAATGAAGTTAATCACAATAATTACTGCCATCTGTTTCAATGCTTATTGGGCACATAATCTGGACTAGACACTGTTCAGCTGAGTACTAGAATACCAAGGTCTGAAAAGTCCAAATAGCTTTTCAGGTCACAACTGCAGGGGTGATATTTAATTGAGCAGTGACTTGAGAGGTGTTCAAACAGGACTGGCCTTTTCATATGCTTTGGGTGGAGAAAGCTCTCACTGGTCTCTGCCAAACAAAAAGCTTAATTACAGCACCACCATAGGTGGGCTTCTGGGGATACACAGGCTCTTCTTTCAATAATTGTGCAAGGCCATCCATGCTGCTGCTTATGGTAGGTGAGGATATGGAGAAACATTTCAGAGATTGCAAGTAGAAGAGGGGAAGATGGGGTAAACTTTAATTAAGCAGTAGAGGTCGAATGTTGGCAAACAAAGTCTACTGCTGAGAACTGGTAGTGTGTGACTTGCTTTTTAAATCTGCTGAGCACTAAACGCTAAAATATTTTTAAAAACAAAGATCTTCAAATATACCTGTGTAGAACACATCAAATGAGCCAGCATTCCTGTTTTGCAATTGCACTTGGGAATTACTTGTGCTTGGTCTCACATAATGAACCTGTAAATTGTCTTCTTTTGAGTTCAAGAAGTTACAACAAGTGCAACTTCTACAGGTCAGTGGCCTTTCAAAGGTACGGCATGTTTTCATCTAGCTCTTCTACCCTGAGGACATTTTAAATACAAGCATTTTAATCAGAATGATGTTGAGGATTATGTTGAGGCTGGCAGATTGTAATCGAATAGTGTGCTTAGAGCATGAAGTCCAATTTAATTTTGTGATCAATTTTCTAAATAGCACAGTTAAACTAAAAAGAGTTGAAAAGGATCGAAAGGATCAAAATGTCCTATAGTTAAAAGACCAAATACAAACTGATCTGTTTATCCAGTTCTATTTCAGGTCAATTTATTTATTATCTTAAGCTTATCTATAATAATAGTCTAACTTCTACAAAGATAATGTGACAATCTGTTACCAGATGAGAATTTGCTTTGTTCTAACTGTATGCTATAAATTATCAGATCATAAAAGAGAAAAAATACAAGTGCTTTACTATTATTTTAAATACAACTACATGAGTTGGGCGTGGGGTTGCCCGCCTGTAATCCCAGCACTCAGGAGGCTGAGGCAGGAGGATCGCTGTGAGTTTGAGGTCAGTCTCAACTATATAGTGAGTTCAAGGCCAGCCTGAACTACACAGTAAGACACAGCCTCAAAAATAATAAATATAACTACATGAAATATGATTATAAAAATAATCCTAATTAGCTCCTTAACAAATTGTCACCACAGTCCTTTTCTTCCTGAATTTCTTACCTATCACAGCTCATAGCTCTGAAGTTGCGTCATGTCTATGAAGAAGGTAAAGTCACAATTTACAGAGCTGTGGTTCTGTAGGGCAATCAGGGCATATCTCCAAAAAACCTAACTAGCCATATATTCTTGCCAGCCATATTGCAAATTCCATCTCTGTTCCCCAAAGGTGACATCAGACTCTAGGGAGTAACTGAGGCGATAAGGAGACAGGAAGATGGAGGATACACAGCCTGAAGTAGCCACTCGACTGACTGCAACATACACTCCTTGCAGGTGCCAGACTCTAATTTCCAAAGGACAAGATAAGCTATCTATCTCACAGGAGGAGAAACTCCAAGACTTCTAGCAGGTCAGACTGCCCTTGGACACTTCAGTTGAAAATTTCTGACTATTTCAGAAGTCTCCTATTCCAATGGAAAATGCTATCATGATGACTATGTTTAGAGAGAAAGTGGCTTTTGAATTCATATTCAAATACAGGTTCACTTGTATACTGAAATTTGTAATTCAAAACAAGTAAGAATGCCTTATAGTAATGGGCTGCTTTCAGTGGAAGACACCTAGCAGTTTCCACTCAGTTTGATACATGGCAAGAGGCAAAAGGCACAAGCAGTCAAGAGAAAAACCTAAAGGATGAAACTCAGAAGAAATGCAGTCCCCTTGGGAAGCGTTTCTCACCATGTCCTCGCCCACCTAAAGTGGCAGTCTATTTTCTGTACCTGTCCTTTTGGGAATGCTCTATTGCTGCTTTTCAATTGTCATCATTTTTCCCACTTCTCAGGTATACTTTGAATTCTACCTTACTTTATTCTCCATTAACCCAAAGATGCCAAAATCATTTTCCTGTAGAAAATTACAGTGGTTAGCAAAAGCACAACAGAAGGTTCAAGAAGGAGTCAGAAGCAAATATTAACAGTTATAAAGCCATAGTAAGCACCAAAACCATATATTTGCTAACAGACCTAGATAATTTAGAATTATAAACCGCCTTAAGAAAACATCTAAGAATAGATTTCAATACTAGTTTTGCCTTTCACTGCTGGGACTTCTAGAAAATTTTGTGGTTTCCTCATGCCCAGTTTAATCAACCATTAATGATATTTTGAGATGTCAATGCAATGATTTGAATAGAAACAGCCCAGCAGGTATACAACAACCAACGCTTAGTGCATTTCTTTGCATATGGAAGACAGTCCGTAAATTTAATCAAAAACATTAATGGCCAACCTGTATGTAAGAGAAACCAAATGGTACGTGAGACATCAAGTAAGAGCTCAGATAGAATCTTCTCAGCATGTGCCGTACCTTTTCAGTTCTTTGTGCAACATTCCTCCAGGTGTAGAAAGTCTTTACTACACTATGGATATTTTCTGGGGTTGGAAGAATCCCCGACTTCAGTTGGAAAATAGCTTTATCCAATCCTTCACACAAAGATTTAACTGAAGGCTCACACAGAATAATGAGACTTTCTGGAAGCACCTCAGGAATTCCACCAACCTTAGTACTTACAACCTTAAAAAGAAAAAAGAAATACATGATCCACAGATAAATCACCTCAGGAAAATCACCAAAACGAAGTTAAAAAATTACTATGACATGTGTCCTATTATTTTTTCAAAACACCGATAAAGAAATCCCCACAATGAAAGCTCTTAAAGTTTTTTTACCTGTAAACCACAACTGGCCGCTTCCACAATTGCCATGCAGAATGCTTCGGTAAGGGAGGTATTAAGAAAAATATGTCCTTGAACTAAGACATCTCTAACATCCTTGTGTTCTAAAGCTCCCAAAAGACGTACCCTGAGTTTTTAAATAAGAGGGGAAGAAAAAAGGGAGTGAAAAAATCACACTACAAGAAACTTACATTTCTAAGCCAAGTCAGCTGTTTATATTTAGATTCCTGCTACTGCTAACCTCAAAACATTAGTATAACCGAGTATTTATGTAAAAAAAAGCCCTATAAAGCTGAGATACAATTCATAAAATTAACATATTTCTAACTTTTTTTACATACACAAATTTCATCTTCTCTAAAGCTAATATGCACTTAATAAAAATGCTGATATGACCTGGAAATCTGCAAATATTCCCAATCACAGTGGTTGGTTTTTTGGGGCCTTCCATGATGTTTCCAACAATTGTTCCTCAAAGTCAAATAATATCAGGCTAATAGAAAAAATCAAACTGTGAATTCTTTAATCGTGCTTTCTCATTTTATACACATTCTTCAAAAATAGGCCTTGCATTACATTTGTATGTCAATTACATTGAGGAGAAGCAGGACATCTAAGGTAGACGGAATTGAAACCAAACATCGGTAACTGGTATTTTCTTACCCACAACAATATGAAAGCCATCAATACCTGTCATGTAGCTGGTATCTTTCCCGTACTTCTTCCAAGATGATTCTCTTTGGTCCCTCTCCTCCGATTATAAAATTTAAATTTTGATATTTCTGACAGAGTTTGGGTATTATGCCACAAAGCAAATCAGTCCCTGAAACCATAAAATTGAATGTTGCAGATATTAATGTTTGAACTTCAAAATTCACCAGAACTGAGAACTTACTAAAATATTAGGTATAGCATTTTTAAAATACAGAAATCAACTGTCTCACATCTTTCCTGGGAGCGCAATCATTCACAAACTGCCGACAGTCCTCAAGGGTTGCAATTCTTGAAGATACAGACCCTGACATGCATTGTCACCTTTTATACAACCAAAATATGGACAATTCTGCTTCAACCTACTTAAGTGATTTACTTGGACACACTGCCTCCTTCTACAAAAGGTATTTAAGTCAGCTAACATTTTGGTTATTCTTCTCCATAACACACAGCCTACTAGAGTTAGAGATCTGGGTCTTGTCCCAGTTTCTTCCTTTTCTTTCTTCCTTTTTTTTTTTTTTAACAAGCAAGCCCTTTAATCACAGTTAAGTACCCTGATATTTTAAAAGCAGAGACATATGGACCTAAAATCCCAAGGTCGTTTTCAGCTATAAAATTCTATCAGCCTATGACTCCACTTCTTGCCACAGTTAAATAAGCAACGAAGTCTAAGTGTTGCCTCCACTTTGTTCAAAACTCAATTTGCATGGAGAATTTTGCAACAAATACTACAGTATTGCCATAACTTAAAAGAACAGTCCATTCAAACCAGCTATACCCCACCCTCCTGAGAATGAGTGGGTAAAGGCGGTAGGACCTCAACTGTCAGATCATTCCAATCCACAGATCAAAAAGATTTAACTTTATTCCTTTCTTCAAAAAAAATTATTTTCTTACATTATATAAAAACCACCTCAGATAATACAAAGCAATGGAATAAATCATGATGCCCTACTAGTCTGCAAAAGTTAGTGGCTACCCAAAGCCACAGCAATGTTGACACTACCTGGGAATTTCATTATCAGCTATAAATCATAAACATTAGAAATCAAAGGAAACAAAATAATTAAATCAGACCTGTTTATTAATTAAAAATAAATGCACACACACACACACACAAACACACACACACATTGATTTTTATACTGATTTTCCTCAAAGTAGGCAGACTTGTAAAACAGTGGCTGCTGGTATTTTCAAAATATGATTATATATACAAAAACAAATTCCCATCTAGCTTTTAATTATGAAGGCTTCCCATTAAAATACTAGCTATCTTTGTTTCGAGTCTATTACCAAATCCACTCACTGGATTAAAATAAACTAGAAAGTGAATTGATGACCATTAACATTTAGCCACCTATACTTTCTTCCTTTTACTTTCTTTTTTCACCCTTCTTCCTCTTTCCTTCCTTTGTAATACAAGGTTAAGAGTCCCTTCTTTAAACAAAAGTGGAGCAATAACCATAATTGGTGATAAATGCTCATGTCTACTGAGTGCTTACTATGTGAGTAGTTTAAACACATTATATCTTTAAATACTGACAATCACTATAAAAGAAATGAAATAGATTAATACTATTAATGCTATATAATAGTATTCTAGGAATAAAAGGTTGTCCCCCCTCAATATAAAAAACTTTTCTGGTGCCTCTAAGATTCTAACACAATGGAACATTCAAAGACCTTTAATTGCCATCCTCACATAAAACAGACAAGGAAAATTCCTGACTTGAACTGCTTTTAATGCTTAATCTAACAGTATTTGAATTTTCTGATCTATCCTAGTACATAGGGACCTGGCTAGGGAACAGTAAACCTGAACTCTAGAAGAGCTGGACACAAACTTGTCATCTATTACTTAGTGTATAACCTGGGTGAGTTACTTATCCTCTCTGAGACTGTTTCTTTGTGTGTTACAGGCAGTTAACATGTACCTACAGGTGTTGGGTCAAGTGAGGTACTACAACATGCACAGGTTTTCATAACTGCAGAATACATTGTTAGGTTATCATTCCTGGTATAGCAAGAAGTGGGATGTGTTGGTATACACTCTGAGCACCGTGAAACCCCAACTGAGAGAAAAGCAGGCTGGAGAGAAGAGGGCTCAGGAGCAGCCAGCCAGGAAACCCAGGCAAGGAATATTTGGATTTATCTTCTTAATTAATCCACCCCAATGGACTTCTGTTATCTGGTCCAATGAACACCTCCAGAGGAAATTGATTTGATAATAAAGAATGGACCATTACTATAATTACTCGCTTTTGGGCTACAGATGTGGTCATTCCATAGTAGAATATTATTTTTGCAGCGGGCCATATGGGGAGGTTTCGACAAATACTTGAGTACTGAACTGAGAACAGGAAAGGCTGTAACCTTCGCTCCATTGGAGATTAGCTCATCTGATTAAAACACCACATTAAGGAAGCAGAGGTAACAGGCATGAGTAGTTGAGTGTGCTGAACCTCTATTACACTTACACATATGCATACATCATGATCATTCTGGGCTGTCTCACAAAGGTATGCTATTACATTAAAAATAAATCAGGTACACTTTCTATGCTATAATAAACACATCACCAATATCCCAATTAGGATGCAGAAGACTGTCAGCCCATTCATATCTTCTTGATGAAAAAATAGATGCACATCATTATCCTGACCCAGCAAATGCAGTTCAATCCAAGTTCTCTCACCACCTCCATTTCAGTGAACTTTCTATTCCAAATGTGGACTACACTGACCAGGGCCTACAACGAGACTTTAGGCCCCTGCCCAGTACACAGGTAATCTTGGTTACCAATAATCTGTGGCATTTGTTCACAAATGTAATTCCATTTGTACTTGTCACTGAACAGGGTAATTAAATACCACATAAACTGACAACATTAAGTTTCTATGAAAACAAACTGAGTGGTTTGAAAAATCTAATAAAGCACAGTCACAGAAAAATGTTTCTTATCAGATGAGGAGTGACTGAATTACTGTGTAAAACTGAAAACAAATTAAAAATCGAGCAGTATACTGCTTGATGTACCTTTGGGGTTCCACCCCACTTTAAAGAAAAACCCAGGTGGCAACAGTAGATGATGCTTTGTGAAGGTGTGTGTGCAAGACAACACAGGTGAAACCAATGAACCAGCACTCAAGCCTGCAGCTCTGTGACAAAGTACGGGCGATGCAGTGTATTATGTCTTGAGTCAAGTTCAAATATTTGAGGCTACATATTATTTTTTATGAGGTCCAACTTTAAGTGACACTTGATTACTAGACAGATTTTCAGAGCATCGAGAAGACTATTTAATATGTTTCTAATAACCACTGTTCTGAGTTCTGATAAACAAGCCTCCGCAAATTCTACAGCAGTATCCATTACTGTTGCAAAGGTACTATAAACAATCCTTCTTGCTAACAGCGGGCACTTATCGAGTACAACCTAGGCTAAGTACATCACTGAACCTTCACAAAGTTCCCACTGTCACCTGAATTAAACAAATGAAAAAACAGATAGAGATGTTAAGTAACTCGTCCTTAAATCACACAGCGGAATAGAGCCAGCCTCTGACCGTGGCCCATCTAATCCTCCTTTCTTCATCACTTACCTGCCAATATGTTATTAACATCATATATACGATTAAATGAAACAAGTAACTACAAAACAGTAGTATGCAGAATAAGCCCATTGATTTTAAGCATATGCACACATGCATAAAAGACAGGAAGTTAAAAATTAAAGCCTTCCTTGGGGTCATCTCTGGATAATGTAGTTACAGCTAATTTTAATCTTCATCTTTATGCTTTTCTTAGCTTTTAAAACATCTGCAATGAAAGACATTACTTTTGTAATTAGAAAGAAAAAGCCACGTGATAGGCTCTTGTTCTTTCTTACCACACGTGGAAGGCTGATTTAATTTTTAAAAAGATCCTATCAATTAAACAGCATCAGGTTGTTTTTATTTTTCAGTAACTTCTGAAACATCCAAGGTTGGAGGCAGCATTCATCACTATTCTAAAAATTTCTCTTCTTGGATGTATAAACCAGTATCATATCTTTCTTTGCTATAGTTAATGCAGAAGTCGTTATGAAAACATAAAATGAAAAGCCAAACAATCATTAGATACAAGTATTTAACAGCTTTCTACAAGTAAAAAAAAAGTCTGCAATGCAAAGACAGCTATCGTTTCATTACCTTTTCTGTAAACAAGTCTGCTGATAACAACAATAGTTATACTATCATGCCTCCTAAATGGATCTGGAGTGAAGTCAGTAGGATCTACCGCATTAGGAATGACGGACACTATTTCAGGATTCAGTGCTGCTCTTAGTACAGTATTTTCCTTACTAGTATAAGAGACACAAATGATGTGGTTTGTGTCACAAAGCGACACAGTTAGAAGCTTGTTTGTGAGCACCGAGCTGACATCAGCAAATCCAAACAGGGAATGGTCCGTGAAGACTGTATGGAGCCCCATTGTCTTGGCGTGGAAGAGAGCATCATGGGCCATGGAAGAAAAAGAACTATGGGAATGGACTATCGTGACTCTCTCCCGAACAAATATGTACCTGAGCAATGGCAGACTGTGAAAGAGGGTCGTGGCTGTAGATTGGTTGTACATGACTTTCAGAGGCAAGTAATAGACTTTGAGGCCATTAGTGAGGTAACGGATGCCTTTTCGATTTCCGTAAGCATGGGTGACAATTATGACCTTGTGCCCTCTTTGAATCAGGCACTGAGAGAGCTGGTAAATGTGGCTTTCCACTCCTCCCATATTTGGGTAGAAAAAGTCAGATACCATGCATATATTATAAAAATGAGTTGTACAGGTGGAAAAGTTTCCAGGATTAACCGAGGAGAGGGGAACTGAGGGAGGCTTGACTTGCCTCCCTCGTCCTCTATAGGCCATGCTGAGATGGTGTAGACATCAGTTCTTAGAGCAACCCAGCTAAGATATGTGTCCTCTGTTACCTGAAAAAGAGAGTAAAACAGGATCTCAGCTCAGAGACACAAGGCATTCCATATTCCAAACCCCGTTAGCAGTACTTTCAATGTTAATGTACATTTATCAGCTTTTCCCCTAGAAACAAAAAACAGCACATAATGAATTTTTACTCATTTGACACTAACTTGCTTAGCATTTACTGTACCATACAACAAAACTAGACTCTGCAATGTCTTAATTTTGCTGTAAAAATATTGCTATGTATAATTTTGTCTGTTATGCCACACTATATAATGGTGTGCCATGCTAAAGAGTTATTAAATATAAATACACACATACACATATGCTTATTTCCCCCCTACTACATCACTTTACCAGCTTCTACTTATTAAATGGCTACTACACACCAGGCCCTATGTGCTAACAGTTTTCTACATTTTATTGTAACCTCACTGAAACCCTACAAAATATTAAGTCTATATTATAAATGGCAAGCAAAGCTTAAGGAGGTTAAGAAATTTGTCCCTCATCACTCAGCTTCTTAGAGGTAGCACCACTATTTCAGTGGTGATCATGCCCCCTCCTTGCATTTGGTCCTGGTTTAACACATAGGATGCAGTAAAAAGTGATGTGCAAATGTTTGTTCTCGGCCTCAAAAAGGCCTGGTGGCTTCCACTTAAGTACTGGCTACTCTAAGCAATCACGGATTGTGCTGTGCTGGAAAGGTGTTGAGACAATACGAAAAAGCGAAACGCTTAAGACTTTCAAAGCTAGAGTGTCTTGGAAATCCGGTGAAAATCTTCTTAGCTTTATAAATAAGATTTTCAGAGCTCCAGAAACTCAACTAAACAAACGTAAGTGATCCTAAAGCTCTGTGTTTCGAATTTTCAACTGCAAAATGAAAAAATATAAATTAACTGTGTGCAGTCTTAACTACCAATTCTCTCCAACAAACTCATCCATATCTTAAATATATTCCTAGAAATACTCTGTAAATGTTTCTGGAACTTAATTTAACAATTAATATTCAATACTACCAAACACTGAGAGTCCTCAAGCTTGCACTTTAAAGTGGTTTAACAAGTGTCTCACTGTGTTTTGTCACCTAAACCTGAACTTCCAGTTCTATTCAGTTTTAAACGATGAATGATAACAAAGACAGTGAGTAATGAGCCAAATGAAATGACTTAATATTTTGTCATTAATCCACCACACTGAGGAGTCTGCCTACCACCTGGTTATCATTCCCAACATCTTTTAAAACATCATTTAAAAGTTTATACAGCATACTCATAGAATCCTGAATTTTAACCGAATCTCTCTCTTTAAAAATGAGAAGCCAGACAAGTTTGAGCGATCTGTCCAAAGCTCCCAGCCAGCCACTTCAGTGGCAAACTGGGAAAGATCTTAAAATTTTCGCCTGTGGCCAAGGAACTACATAAAGTCATTAGCAACAAAGACTCCTGAGGAGCCTTAGGCAGGGCAGGCGGAGGCTGGAGATGAAGAGGAAGGCAGTTCTACAGAATCCTTGGGAGCTGCCCGGGTTGCACTCCTTGAGAGGTAACCGAGGAGAAGTAGAGCCAAGGAGACGCCCCGCTCAGTCAGCGACCCCACAGAGTCAGGCAGGATCTGGCCATGACCCAAGGAAGGAAGAAAACAGCCGGAAAGTGGGCAGGGGTCTGAGACTCCAGGTCCCCGAGAACCCAGTACGTCGCCCAGCAATCTCAGCGAGGGAACCGGCTCCAGCTCTCCGAACCCCTCGGCCCCACTCCACTCTGTACACCCTCCGACCTAGCTTCCAGGCCTGAAGCTCAGTAGGATTCACCCCTTCTAGAGCCTGCCAGGCTCCCAAGCCCACAGCGTACCCCTATCCGTAGGCGAGCGAGAGTGCTGAAGAGGAGAGGCCAGACGCGCACTTACCGGCAAGTCCCATGGCCGCCCGTGTCCGGACCTCCCGCGGCTGTAGGCAGAGTCCCGCCTGGCTACGCCGAAGCACCAATCCGAGGCGTCCGCGCCCGAGCGCCGCGCCCCCGAGGCAGACAATCAAAAAGTAGCGCTTAGATCACGTGCAAGAGCGACGCTCAGTCGTCCCCGCCCCCTAGCGTGGGCTGTAGCGTCAGCGTGCGTTTGCGCATGCCTATTGGGTGCTGCGGAAGGTTGGGTGAGTTCGCCTTCTGGTTGCCTAGTTACAGCGTCTCTTTTCAGGAAGCCGGTTATCACCCTGCTTGCTTCTGATTGGTGAGACTTGAGTGAGAAGGCTACTGAAATCCAGGTTTATGGTGGCGTTCTATTTATGCTTATGTGCCAGAGCAGAACCGCTCCAGTTCTTATCACCCTGCTGGGGTTGCCAGATGCAGCATATAGAAATACACAAATTTTAAGAATCAAAGCAAATCAAAACAAATAAAAATATGAATTTTGAATGTCATATATGTATGTCCCAAATATTGGAGATGTCATCGAACAATTACTCGGTATTTGTTTGAGATTCAAATTCAACGGCACATCTGTATTTTATCTGACAGCTCTGCAATCCGGGGCGGGGGGAATCTGAAATATCTAGTCCAACTCAAACTGGTTCAACTAGCTGTGGAGATTGATGCTTGGCTAGAAGGTTGAAGAATCAGTAGGAGTGGGCTGATCATCATTCACCTTTACAGCCTGCACTTGCGGTTCCCCAGCCCCACTGTGCTCGCACTTTTGAGAACCAGTTCTTTTCTGAGCACCGTCATCACCACCATGACTAGCACCCCTTGGGGACCCTGAGTAAACCTATTAAATCCTGAAGGTTTGAGTTTTATTTTCCTGATGCCCTCTCCAAACCTCCAGAGATAATGAAATGCTCCCACTTTTGTATTTTCAAAACAAAACTATACATTTGCGCTTCAGCTTCAGTCCTGGGCACTGAGCATTAAAAAGTAAATAAATCGTGCTTCAGCCTGTCGAAGACTCACAATCTCATATGGCACACCACTGCATTTATAGTCAGTTAAATCTTAAGCAACAATATCCACTTAAGGTTATTTTTTAAAAGTCAAAAGAAAGTTTTAGTAGCAGAATTGAGACAAGTCTAGAGATGATTCTAATTATAGAATTCTGCCTAAAGGTATGACCTCAAAGTATGCCTTTAGGGAATTCTCTTAGAAACCACTAAAATTAGACCAAAATACATAACACATTGTATTCTGATTACACTTAATAAAATGTGACGGCAATCAGTACTACTTCTAGTACTAAATGACCTAAAATGGAAAATAAATGTAGATCTTACCTTCCTTTGCCTTTACATATGCAAATGTATATGCAAATTATTTGGATAAGTTTGGATTGGGAAGGCAAAAAATATGTATTGACAGCCTCCTGTCAATGTGCAAGGCCCACTGCAGAGAAAATGTGGCATAAGCATTGCCCCCAAAGGCACCAAGATGGAATCAAGGCACATGTAAATTATCTACGATTAAAGGTAAGAAGTGGTAAGTGTGGTAAGAGAAATACCAGAAAAATACAGGGAGTTCAGAGGCAAAGAGTATTTCTGTCTAGAGCATTTAGCTTGAGGAATAAGTAGAGGGTGTCTGTGCAACTCTTTAGAGCAAGATCATTTCATTAACAAAGTGAACAAAGTACGAGACAGGCACTTGCTGTCCAGTGTACGCTATTGTGTAACTACACAACGGAAGAGATGAGGAAACAGTACAGACAGGAAAAGGGTGACATTTTTAGTGAAGGTTAGCTCAAACTAGTAGAGGATCCTACTAAAAGTGAACTTGATGTTGATCCAGTCTTCCAGCTAATATGATATTTTCAGTTAATATTTTGAGACTCTTCACTCCTCCTTCTGCTTCAAATAGAAAAATGAGAATATGTTGAATATAAGTGAAAAAGGTTAATTTTTTGCTGTAATTTAGAAAAGAAGATAAATAGTTCCATGTATCAGAAACAGAACCAAAATGTAAAATGGTGATCAGAACCAAAGCCACATAGGTCTCGGACTCTGTTTGTGGCAAGAGGAAGACATGAACCAGGGTTCAGCTTCTGTAAAATAATAGAAATTTGCAGGATTCCATTTGTGGCTAAATATAGGAGGCAATCTTGTGAGAGAGTGTTACACTGTTGGCCTTCAATAAATAACTTGCCAATATTGGCACCCTGTCTTAACTCCCTCTTAGACTGACTCTGGAATTTGGCCACGTGACTTGTTTGTCCAGTGGGACATCAATAAATGAGATGCCACAGAGACTTAAGTGTTTATGGACTGAGTCACTTCCTGTTGGACCTTTCCCACTGAAAGCCAGCGATCATGTTATAAGGCTCAGGCAAGATGCTGAGTGATGAAAAGCCACATGGAGAAAGACTCTAAAGAATAAGAGGTCTTGTGTGTTCAAGCAGTAGGTGAGTTCCCAGCTTAATGTGACCACACATATGACTTTAGCCTATACTATGTGAAACAAAAGAATATCCTAGCTGATCCTGGTTCAACTCACAGGTCATGAGAAATAATGTCACTGTTGTCTGAATGCACTAAGTTGTATGGTGATTTGTTACACAGCAGCAGATAACTAGGCCTCACTGCTTAACTATTTCCCCCACTTGTGAATGAAGAATGAAAGAATCTGTGCCAACAGTCATTGCGTCTCTGGAGATATAACCTGTTACTGACCTGAGCCAAGCAATGTGATCTACAATATGTCACTATCACTACTAAGCAGAGAAAGAGAGACAGATAGAGAGAGAGAGAGAGAGAGAGAGGTGTCACTATCACTACTAAGCAGAGGCAGAGACAGATAGAGAGAGAGACAGGGAGACAGAAACAGAGAAACATACAGGAGAGAGAGAGAGGGAGAGAGAGAGAGAGATTTAACTTAAGATTAGTTTGTAAACCAAAATTCCAAAACACTGGAAGAAATATACTAAGACAACATACAAATCTAATAATGGGAGTTGAATTCACTCTAGAAGCAATAAAAATAATGAGAAATTTTAATGAGAATTTGAAAACAAAAGCGTGCACAAATGAAACAAACATCAACGTATAAAATCAATTAGAAATTTTTTTTGTCTTTTTGAGACAAAGACTCACTATACAGTTCAGGCTGGCCTTGGGCTCACTTTGTAGCCCAGGCTGGCCTCAAACTCGTAAAAATCCTCCTGACTTAGACTCCTGAGTGTTAGGATTGCAGGCATATGTTACCAAGCCCAGCCTCAGACAGTTTTTAATCTTCATCCAACTCTGATTATTATGATGCCTCATCTGTTTCCACCCTCAAACGTCTTCCCATCACACTGTCCTGGTTACAGATTTATCATCAGTGCTATCATATTAATACATCAGACATCACAGCATCAGACATCGCTGACATTTACTGTTTGCTTTAAATTCTTGGGGCTTTGCACATATTTTTATTTTTCAACAAATTGAGAATTTCCAATTTACTTTCCAGGGATACAAGTATGACAAATATTTCTGTGCGATGACTAGTGGACTCTAGTAAAGCAATAACCAGTTACCCTACCTCTACATTCAAAGACAAATCCCATTGTGACCCAGCCCTAGGGATGCAAATACAGATCCCTTAGTGATTATTGGTAATTGAGGAAGAAGTAGGGGGAGAGGTTTAGAAGCATGGAGTTAGCTGGTGAACAATTTGAGCCCAGCACAGAGCTTCCCGTGATAATTCCATCTAAATGACAATGAGGAAGCCAGAGCCACTTCAAGTCAAAACATGGTTTTAGTTGGTTTTAGGACTGACACAAGGATTCAATATAAGCCAAGAAGTTGCCAGAGGTTCCAAACTCCTGGGGTTTGCCTAACATCCTGCTTCTTCAGTTTGAAATAGTCCCCTTGACTTGTAGAGTATATTTTATTGCGCAAATTTTGTTTTCACTACTAGTAACTCAAGTGAAATGGTCAACTCTGAGGTGCAAGGGGATGATACTGCCATCTATATTTGACAAATGAGGAAACAAGACCCAGTGAGGTCGATCGCAGTGGGATTAGGTGGCAGAGCCTGCCCTTAAACTCAAATTTCTTCTCCTTGTTAGTGATTTGGTCTCTCTCTTTTACAAGGCAAGGACTACTTTAGCTCTATGGTGTTTGTTGCGTTGTCTTTTGCCCAACCTCTCAGAGAATCTAACCAAATGTCATGGGGGGGGCGGGAGAAGTGGTAGAAACTTATCAAAATAGCAGAGCAATAAATTGAATGCTAAGTATCTTGTACAACCTCAATTAAGAAGTTGGGAGCCCTTTCAGAAACCTGATTAAAAATAATAAAACTAGGAAACAGAAGCCATTGACATTAAAGCCATTGACAGTGACAGGAGAGGAGTGACTGGGTCAACATCAGTAAATGACAGAAGTAAGGATAATGGCAGCACAGCAGAAACTGGCCCTGAAATTGAGGGGAAGCCTAAATAAACCCTCTCGCTTCATTTGCACCTAGTTACTTGCTTTTAGTTGACTGTAAAACTCACTAATTTGAGGGGTCGCACAGCTGAGTAATATATTATTAGTCTACCATTGACTTCTCTGATGTGTGGATCATAGTGATAACAGTTGCCCAGATTGCTTGTCAGAGATTCGAAAGCAGCATTTGTTGAAACCACCACCTCTTCACTTGGGCTTCAACGGGTGGTGCCTGGATGTGTGACTTTATGAAGTCAGGAAGCCAAAAACTCCTTCCTCAGATTATGCCAACACCACCATTTTCTAGACATGTGTCCTATAAAAACCATGAAGATTGATTCCGCATGTGAAGACCACTAACTACATCACCTGTAATCACCTTTCATCTTGTTTCTTTATCCCATAAATATGCCTAAATCCAAGAACTTTTAGGAATTCTGGCCAAGGAAGGGCAAAAATTTAGGTAAAGATCCAACAGTGTTATATTTGTTTATCGTTGTCTTTTTCCTTGTGATTGTCTTGCTCCGGGGTGGTCTGGTCTGAGGAATTTGGGTTACAAAACTTGATAAGCACACTTTCTAATCACAAGAGAGTTGTAGTGTAGTGAGGAGATAAACATAAACACTACTATTCACACAAATGTGTGCTGAGTGCTATAATAGATTGTGTGCGTCTGTGTCTACATATCTGTGCAAGATACTACAGAGAGCTTGATTTTTAAGTTATTTGATAAATAATGCTGCTAATGCTACTAAATCTGCTACATCATAATTTCAGCAAAGGCCATGCCACCAACAAATTATATGTAGGAGTTCTTTAGGGGACGGAAACAAACAAAAAGACTTGTGCTTCCGTTCTGGATAACTGTGGAACACAGAAGAATCATCTTGCCACAAGAGTTGAGATATAAATGGGATTGAGAAATGAGCAAGTGCAAAAACTTGGAGCCAGAGGCACCAGAAGAAATATAAACTCTTAAAGATATCAAAGGTACTGGTAGGCTCTCCTTTGTCATGGGATGGGAATCGAGTCAAATTTAATTTAATCTCAAAGCACAGTGTAACTCCCACTGCTCTTTGGGTCACATTTACTTTGTTTAGAATGATGAACTTTTCAGTAGCATAAGCACCCGTCTGGCAAGCGTGAGGTTGTGAGTTCGATCCCTGGTACCAAAAAAAAAAAAAAAAAAAAAGAAAAAAGAAAAATCATGAACTTTCTAAGAACTATTATCTTGGTTTCCCAAAACTGAGGTCCAGCTTTGCTGACCTCATATCTCTCCCTGCACCTCCCACTTCTAAATGCCTTTTCTTTTTTCAAATTTTTTTCATTAGTATAAAATGTAGAGTGGATGCATACTAAATAACACAAAATTATATGGCTTGCATAATGATGTTTATTTCCTTTAAATACACTTAAATATGAAATGTCAGACAGTGGTTCACTAAACTTGAACACTACAAGCTGTACAGGAATTAGAAAATCAGTGCTGATCATACAAATGAAATTCTGCATAAGAAAGAATGAGAATAATTCTTGAGGGTTCCACTTAACAAAGGACTCAGAGACTGCAGTTTTCTTCATCTACTCTGAGTAATCAATCACATGGTTCCTGTCATTCCAGACAAGCAAATCTTTCTTGTTCAGCAAAATATGGGTTCCACAGATCCCTTCCTCTCCATTTTTTGGTGTGCAGAGGCGTCTGCAACTAGAATTCATCTGTCAATGAATCACGAAGGATCAGCTGCTGTTGGATGGAAGGTTGGTCTGGATTCACTGTGGCACTATGGAAAATGGATTTTTTCTGTTACCCGAAGGAGGGGAGAAAAAACAGTGACAACAACCTGAAAAAACAACATGCTGTTTAAAATGATAGGAATGGGGAACCTGGAACAAAGTTGAATCAAGGATTCTCTTGGCTATGGAGCCCCTGGGTGGCCCTTTTCTCCTTTGGAAAGCGGCAATGCTTTGCACATGCTGATTTTCCACTTGCACATGTTTTGGTATGAAAAGGGCACCTGTCCTCACAGCTGTCGCAAAAAAAAAGTGAAAATGAAACTTTAGAATTCAAAGGAATAGCTGTTCTGATTTGATTAAGTTTTTAAAGGAAAATTTCAAGATGTGTATTTAAAATATCAATATAAAATCCTGAATAGAGATTCAAAATCTATTAAAACTCGATCAATAATGTCCAAATATTCTATTCATCAATTAAATTCTCACTTATATTAATTCAGTGACATCTTCTTCATCAAAGAAAAAGCAAACATATATGGACATTTTCAGTGAGAGAGAGATTAAATCAGAATTTGCTGATCTGAACCTTGACTCCCCAAAGTGGTTTAAATCTCATCAATTAGTTTTTGCTTAAGAATCACAAATTCATGATAGCAGACTGTATTTTCTTAATTTCATGATTGATCCTCCCTCTATACAATTTCACTTATTCCTCAGTCGTCAAATTTCTGTTTATTGCTAATAAGGGACTTGGGCACTGAGAACAAAGAAAGTTAGCTTAATAAGGAATCCCACCAAATCAAAATGGCATTTCCATTAAATATCAATAAGCTAAGTTAAGGTGAAAGTGAAAAAGTCATTGACCTGCAGGTGTCCGGGTGAAATATCTTGTGCTTCTGGCAACAACTCTCCAGACTTTCTTTGCATTCGAAGCAACTGCAGTTTTCTGGGTGCTGGATTAGATCTCTGGGACATGGTGTTTTACAGACACACTCACAACGATCTTCATCAAACTTCATGTGTGGCCCACAGAGAGCTGGTTCCTGGAGAAGAGAGAGGTCTAAACAGAAACACAAAAGTGTTGGCCAAACAGTTTATCCTGGATAATGTGATCACCAGTGTTGATTGCAGATTTGGCATCATCCTAATATAACTTGAACTCACCTGATCTCCTTTCCTGTAGATTTTCACCCCTAATGTTTTCACGGGGATGAAGGAGATTCACTTTTGATTTTGCAGGAAAAAAAATACAGAATTCCTGTGTTTTCTGAGTTTTGTGATTACCAAAAATATATCATCATCTGAATATTTCTAAGATATTTTTTAGAGTTTTTTTAGACTGACAATTGCTGAAAATGCACTTCCACAACCAAGCATTAATACTAAAATATAGGATGTCTGAGCATTATAAGCTTAGTCATCCTGCAGTTTTTGGGAAGATTAAAAGCAGAGAGGAACAGAAGTGTTTATATTGTAGGAATGTACTTCAAACTCCAAGAGGGTGGCAACAGTGATATAGTTCCTTAATGTAAATCATTACGTGTAAGAGATAAAACAGTGTTGATGAACTTGGATTCCACAGACATAAGCCAAAGATACATTCAGTCAAAGAGGGCTGTAAGAAGTCTGTGACAGTCTCAGCTGACAGATACTTCTAGAAGGTGAACAAAACAATTGGATAGCTGATACTTCAGGTCCAATCCTAACCAGTAAATTAGAATTCATTACAAAAAAATGAGAGACAGAAACTTTGGGGAAATTTGACCTTGTCATTTTGGCATGCTCAAAGGCTTTGGAGGAAAATGCATGCTTCCTCTCCAAATCTGCTTGTTTCTCAGATTCCTTCATTTAGGAAATGGCACCATCATTCCTTGCTCTGCTAGTCATCTTTTCCCTGTGATATTTTTCCCAGTGTCTTCCAGTTTAGCTAAGTGTTTCGTCCTTGTGTATATTGCCATATTGTCCCCTGTTGTTTCTTACACTGATTACATTAGTCTTCGTACTCCCTTTTCTCCTCTTAAGTAAAACATCCTGAGAGGCCAGGTCTTATTGTTCTGGCATAATATAGGCTCTCACTAAACATCTGTTGGATTTATTTGGTGTAATAAGAAGGCTCCTGAAGCAGGCTCATGTGTGGAGACTCTGAACAATCCTATTCAGTATTTTAAGACATCAGGTTAAGCCACACCACATTCTTGCCAATATCTAACCATTACTAGCATACCAAAATGGTAATCTCATTGTCATTTAGTCTCATGATTTTTGACTGCTAATTGATGATGTTTTAGAAATTATGTGGAATGGATATCTGGGAAGACTTCATTCTGAATTTTGTGAAGAGGAAAAATATGAGCTTTATAAACCATATACCAGTAAGGCAGAGGTCGCTTTTAGGTAAAATGAAACTAAATTGTTAGTTTAAAACAAAAAACTCTTAACAGATTTGCATTGACCACTAGGTGGCAGCAGAAATCCACCCAGAACACTTGATGCAGGAACACCTTCATTCTTGGACCGCATGTCTTAGCAGTGGTGGTGAACCTAAGGCATGCATACCACAGCCAGCTGTTGTCCTGAAAGTTCTAAAAGGTTCGCCATCATTGGTTTAGAGAAACAGTCATCAAAGTATTTGTTGAATTTCAGCAGATTATGTGACAGAGACGGTCCTTACATCCTTAGACCAGGGGTAGGCAAACTGGATAGAACAGCTACTTTTTGAGTGTGATTCACTGAGTATCATATATTGATTTCCATCCATAGAGAGGCTGATGATGGATTACCACTATGGTCTACCCTGGTTCCAGGTATCAATCTTAACAATGAACTGATGAAATTTTAAAAAATAAATTGTTGAAATTTGGCTCTCTTGAGAAAGGAAGAAACACATCAAATACTTTACAGAATTGAGATTCTCCCTCTTATTTTTTCTTTTGCTTTTTGTTTTAACAATTTAGAACAAGGACCTGAATCTGACAATATGTAATTTAATTGAACTTAACCCAATGTGCATTCATTTGGTGAAGAGAGGCCACTGTAGAAAAGGCAATTGTCTTAACAGCTGCATATGTGAAAAGATGTATAGTGAGCAGTAAGATTAGTATATGTCGTTATCAGTTTAGTGGGACCACTGGGGAAATGAATGTGAAGTTGGCAACATCAGGGAGTTATGGGAGACGAAAATTACAAGTGATTATGATCCAGTCTGTCTGTGCTTCCATCGTTGCTACAACTGAACAAATAATTTGATACTCTAGAGCTGGGTTGTCCAATGAGGTAGCTCTGGGTCATATGTGGCTACTGGACGTAAAATGGAGAGTCGGAGTTGAGATGCATTGGAAGGGTAAGTGCGCATTCTATTTCAAATGCTGAGCACAAGAGATGTAGGCTATCTCATTAATAAAATTTATATGGATTGCAAGTTAAATGATACTGTTTCAGGCCTATTGGATTAAATAAGAGTCTGTTAAAATTAATTTCACCTATTTCTACTTTTTATATGTGAGCAATATAAAACATAAGTTATATGTGTGACTCTCACTATATTCCATTGGACAGTCTGCTCTAGAGTGAGAAACTAAGTTCAACATAGCAACAAGAATGGGTGCACTCAAGAATGGTGCTGCCTTGGTGGGTGAAGAATTTCTTCATAACTAATGTATATTCTGGCAGAGGGTGGCTGCACACTTGGTGCGTAAGGGTATAAAGGACATTCCATATCTGCATGGGCATTTAAACTACAAGAACTTTACAGTTTACCTCCCACTCTGTGTTGAAATTTCCTGAAAACACTTAAAAGGAAGCTGAGAGACAGAACAATAGGAAGTAGGTTGCTATTTACAGTTTCTAAGATGGATTTCTTAGTGTCTTATTCTTACTATTCTTGCTTGAAGATCACAGTTTATAGACAAGATTCAAATAACATTGCTCTTTATCATGTTTTTTTTCCTAGTAGGATCATGTTGAATTCCCCAGGAAATAAATTTTAGGAGCATTCATTTTCAGCACCAAACACTGTAGTGTTCTAGATGATAACGTAGCTAGGATGATAGTCTATCTCATTGTCTTCCCAACTTCACAGCACAGTACCCATGTTTTGCTTTTATTTTACTCTAATTTCAGAAACTTTTTCTGTGTTCCCAATTTCTTTTTTCAAAGTATTGGCACGTTTTCACATGATGCAGTTGAAAGAAACCAATTCCAAAATTATTTTATTTTCCCGTGAGACTGTTACACAAACAAATCAATAAACTATAATTGACTAGTGTTTGGTTCTGAAGCAGTTTTCATTAATATTTAGCGTCTGCTTTTGAATTCAATGCTTTGGTGATGCTCTAATCACAATAAGCTTTTCTTTGAGCTTGAAAAGCACAATGAAGCATTGGTGGACTTACTATATGATCACAGTGCAGACAGCTCTAGAATCTGACTGCTTCCATCACTCTTAGCTGTGTGGCCTTGAGGAAATTACTCAGCATCTTGGAGTGTCAATTTTGTGATTGTAAAATTCGGATAACAATAGGGTTGTTGTGAAGATAAGTAAGTTAATACATATAAAAGATTACACATTCCTTGATCACGGGAAATACTCAATAATTTCATTGATTTTGTTATTTTTATAATCGCTATTATTATTTCACTAATACTATCATTACCTTCTGTTCCAGCCAGTGGGTTCTCTTCCTGTAAAACACATTTACATTTGTTGTTATCCCATAGCATGTCAATAGGACAAAGTTTCTTGGAATGAGGACAGCTAGGAAAAGAAAACAATGAGCCAAATTTTAAAGCTTTAAAGACTAACCATAATTTTGGAGCATTAAATTTTTCAGAAAATAGTTAAAATTTTAAAAAATATTATTGTTTTTAAAATTGCAGTTATACAGGCAGAATAAGTGAGATCTACTGTATTGTATGGCATAGTGGCTATAGTTAATAAAAATGGACTATAGATTTCAAAATTACTAACAGTATATTTCAAATGTTCTCACCAAAAAATATAACTATGTGTGAATAGTTAAGATTTTAAGGAGATTAATTATGCATCTGCACTGCATCTTATTAGATAATAATTCTGTAATTATAAATATTCTATTGGGAAACATTCAGAAACCAAACTGTACTTTAGGAAAGTTATTAATCTCTTTAAAAGATGGGTGATAAAATTATGCAAATTACAGTTGTCAACAGTTTATTTACCAAAATCTGATATTGTTCTAAGAGAGCCTCTAAGATTATTTTCTTTAAAATAGAGATAAGAACATTGGCCTGAGCAGCAGAGATATCTTAAAAACAAATGCTCCTGTCTATAAGCTTGCGTTTCTGTCGGGGAGGTGTCTTCTGGGTTTAGTGTTACTAACATATGATCACAAGCTGACTCTTCCATTCAACACTCACACGGTACCTTTATTGCATTATTCAATGTTTGTAATTTGACCTTTCTTTCTCTATATTCACTTCTTTCTCTCTACATTCATTTCTTTCTTCCTTTCCTTGATCTTTAGTTTTGGTTTCAGATCACATCATGTCATAATCTGTCTTATAAAGAATCACAAAATTAATCTCGGTAAAATTTTAAAGTCAAGCTAATTTGAATTCATTTTGATTTAAAATAAGAATTTTCTATTTGGTAATCTTCAGGGAGTAAGGTTAGAAAGCTGCAAAGCTCATGTACTGATAGTTCTGTCACTTCCCAGTGATTCTAAAAATCCTTTTTGAAAAAATCTTTCTTCTCATCTCAGGACACAAACATACACATGGTCTGAAATGAGCCTTAATAATGCTCATTCTGGAATGAAGGGACATAAGACAAATTGGAGACTGAAGCAGTTGGACTATGTGTATTAAGTTCATCATCACTGAGTTTTTTAGTGCTTTCACAATATACATCTAACACCTAATAAAAATATGGTTACTAAATGGTTACTATCAGCAGATCTAGGTTTGGAACTTAAAAATGAAAAACTAAAAGACAAAATGGTGACTATAATTAACAAAATATTCTCCACACACAACTTCGGCAAAGGCACGAACAAGCGTAATAGAGTACAAGAAATGCTTACGGATCTTCCTCGGGGATCTGGATGGATCTTCTAATGATTGAGTATGAATGGCGGGGGCCTGTGGGCAAGCACTTACAACCTGTATGGTTGGCAACTTTAACAGGCACTAATTCGGGTACTGATGTCAAAGGCACTGATATCTCAAAGAGCTATAGGAGGGAAAAAGGAACCATTGTGAACACACAGGTTATTTTATATTATATATTATTTTTTTAAACTTTCACAGTCTGAATGTTTGCGCTTGTCTTCTATGATAGTGACATTAGAAACGTTGTTCATTAAACATGAAACTACTCATGATAAAGGCCAGTAGAAGGCTAGGCTGGCACTCAAGAGATCAGGTGCCTATGCAGCTTTACAAAAGGTCTATTTTTTTTTCAAACTCCTTAACTTTGTGTCATTGGTACCTCTGTAAAATGGTAGTGTTGGGCCCTGCTCTTTCTTTAAATTTGAGTGTGAATTGTAATGACTAAATGAGACTAACACTATGAAAACTCTTTGGGATCTTGGTGAATTGAATTATTATTCAAACTAGTTACCAGTTCCTTCTCATGCCATCTCTAGTGAATAAATACATTGGCTTCGAACTGGGTCATGTCACTTGTTTTGGGCAATGGGATGTTAGCAGACATGACACAAATACAAACTGGAACTGAGCATGCTTTTGGGACTTGTTTTCTCATATCTGTACTGTAGCCATGGGCAGAAAATGATCTGGAAGCCTTGCTGGTCCAAAGGATAAGAGACACAGGAAGCAGACCTGGACTTACAAGGTATTTCCAAGTCAAGCCCAGCTGGACCCACCCTAAACTAACTGAACCTCAGAAACAAGAGTAGAGTAACTAATTGTTTGAAGCCATTGAGTTTTAGGGTGTTTGTTATATAATATTGTGTGTTAATAGTTGATATAAGATCACCATGCCTCCAAAAGTGTAGCTAACATGTATATCATTCTTGCTTGTTTCTATATGTCAGGCCCTGTTGTACGCACTTGTATGAGTATGTTATTTATCTCTTATAAAAACACTATGGAAAAAAAAAACACTACGGAGTGGGTTTCTTACTATCCTCATCCAGATGAAGAAACAGAGGCACAGAGATTATGTAACGTTCTACAGTGGTTTGATGATATGTGGATGAACTTAGTGGTAATGCGCTGTCTCATCATCATTCCATGTGGTCCTTACTAGAATATTTGTTTATCACTTTGCTCCTAAGAGGTAGTTCACCACATAGCTCACTCTGGGGCAAGGGGGAGATTTTTAAAAGCACTATTAAAATGTTCACATATTCCTGTTTAGAAAGAAGAACTGCTGTGCACTTACACTGAAGCACATTCTTTAATCATTTGTTGAGTACAGAAGTCAAAGCAAAGTACTCAACTATCTACTAAGTGGAAACAATCCATTAAGGCTGTGTTTATTCTGACCTCTCAACATGTAATGGAACTTCCATGATACTAAGTAAGAGTGTTTTTAGAGTGTTTACTTTGCATAAACTTTGTCTTCTTGCACAACTCTTCAGCTATGCTCTAGGGAATAACATGATCATGAACTAAACCTTCTTTCATTATGCAAGTTTTGTTTTACTAACACTTGACGCTTAGCCATAATTATGTCATTTTTTTCTAATTGTCAAATAACAGGGGTCAGAGTTTTTACAAGTTTAAGGTTTTCTAAAAGGATTTAGTAAAGAAACTGCAGTTTAAAGGATATTTTAGCTGGTAGGGGGAACAAAATTAAAGGTAATCAATTAACAAAACATATTACTGTTAAGAAAATTATCTAACATGGATATATTTGGCACATGTGCAATTTTACTGAACTACTTCATAGCATGAGGAGACTGGATAATTAAATGAATATAGCAGTATGTGGGGGATTTACAATACAAGACCAAAAGGAATGCAGTTTGACTTACAGCTGTTTTTGTTTTCATTTTTGTTTTTTGGGGTAGTGCTAGTGATTAAACCAAGAGCCTTCATGCTGAAACACCACCCCTATGTTTTGGTTTCTTTGTTTTCATTTTTGTTTTAAGAAGGGGTCCACCAAGTTGTTGAGTTGGCTGGACTCAAACTTGAGAACTTATGATCCTGTTGCCTTAGCCTTCCAGAATATCCAGTGATTTGCAAGTTTTTAGTAATGTTTTCCTAAGTTTGCTATTATGGCTTCAATATGCAACATTTACAACAATATGGTAGCTGTAGAAAGAAAAACTTATCCACTGGGCAAAGTAGATTTGTCCCTTGGCTCCCCCCAGAGAAGCCATCTTCCCTCTCAGGCTCTGTGCTCCAGGTCACGAGCCTCCATGGACTGCTTTTCCAGGCCTCTTGCCTCTCCTAGCACCTGCTCCACTGCCTGCAGGCTAAGGGCTGAAAGTAGCCAGCCCTGCAGCCCACTGTTCCCCTTTCCCCCCAGGCTCCTGTAGCTGCAGTCTTCTTAGGTCTTGTCAGTTTAAGGGTGGGAATAGCTCCTCGTTTTTGCCAGTCACAGGGGCTTCTCTCCCCAGCTCTGTCCATATCCTTCATTAAACCCTTCTCAGTCACTGCCTTTTAGCAACACAGAACCTATCAGACACAGAAGCCCTTCATTCCTTCTTCTTCTTCTTGTTCTTTTTTTTTTTTTTTTTTTGTACTGGGAATCAAACTCAGAACCTTGTGCTTGCCAGGAAGGTGCTTACGCCACTGAGCTATATCCCGGCCTCTTCATTCCTTTTAACATCCTGTTCTAGTAACTTCCACGTGCCTTTCTGATTCTTGACATTATATAATCAGAGACTAAAGAGTTCAGGCCCTGCAGGCCCATGGATTTGGCTTTGAGTCTAATCTCTGCCATTTACCAGCTGTGTCACCTTGTATAAATAAGTTACCTCTCTGAGCCTGTTTCTTCCCCTACAAAGGAGGATAAAATGCCCTGTTAGTTTGGGATTGAGTTGATGCATGTAAAACACTGAGCACGGTATGTGGCAGTAAGGTTTGTAGTAGCTGTCAATGCCACCAGGGCATTGGAGAGGGCACACTTGTTGATGTCCTCATACCTGTTTGGAAACATATGAGGTGCTCGTGTTTGCACAGATGAGGCCCTCTTCATTGCAGCAGCCACCACAACGAAACACAGTCACACAGGGCGGCTTGAAGAATGTGTTGGTAGTCCTTCCCACCTCGCTGGCCACTTCCACGCATGTCTCTCTGGGGATGCACTGGGTTCTTTGCCACTCCTCATCTATACCTGCAGAAAGGAAATCCATGGGGGCCAGGAGATGGAATAGCCCTGACATGTCGCCATGTGGTAGAGTGCTGGACATAGGCACATTTTTATGTTTTTATTGCAGTTATTTTGAGAAGCTTTTTTTTTTCCCCAGGCGCTGGGGCTGGATCCCAGGATCCTACATATTCTAGGCAAACACTCTACCACTGAGCTACACCCCAAGACCTGTTGGTTAGTTCTTTAACCAAAGGTTGTTTGTGAGAAATTAAAACCAAAGGTTGTGTTCTTTCCCCATTTATACCATACTTTCATAGACTGTTTTATTTCCCTTTGGGAAAGAACATCATGTCCTGTACATAATCACATTAGATCCATCTGGAGACACTGACTAATAAGGAACCGAGTAGAAGGATGCAAAGAAATACCATGTAAATGTTATTTAGCAAGTGATTCACAGGATACAGCTGGATAGTGTTTCGCCTACTTGAAGCCAGGTGTGGATAAGTTTTAGTACCATCAAGAAGTATGTTTCTGTTTAAGTAACTATAGTAGGGCTTAAGCCTGGCAAGCACATGAATGGACATTTAAGTGGAAGCAATCTTTCTTCAAATCAGTTTTTTCATTTGTGAGTACGCAATCCTGATGTTTATACAAAATGATGGAATAAGCCAATTCATTTTAATGTTAAGGAGCAATCTTCTGGGCATAGCTAATTTGAGAGAAACAATAAAAAGAGAAACAAGCCTCTGAGAATAAAAAGAAATGACATACTTTCTTGTAAAACAGTACTTGATTTTCTCTCAGAGTTTATTTTTAAAGTTAGATTTTGACACTGATATTCAATGTCATGTAGCCTTTCTGTGGCTGTTTTGTTTGCTTTGGGGGAAGATTCAATTTTGTAATAAAGAGAACACTTAAATTTTCAGCTTTCCATGAATGGAACTTCAGACTTTATAATACGTTGGGGGATTGGTGAAAACCTCTTGTGGTGGTGCTTCAAAACTGACCTCCCAGTGATTCCCTCACTTTTTTGATGGTCAGGCCCTGCATGATCTCCTTTCCGTCTGTGTAAAGAGAACCTTGTACCTCACCTTCTATGAAGAGACTATACTAGAACTGACAGGATGCCACACCCATGATTAGGATAAGATTGACTGCAGCCCCCCACCATCCCTGCTTGCAGGTTTTCATGAAGCAAGCCACCATGCTGGAAAGGTCCACATGGCAAGAAACAAAGGGAGGCCTCTGGCCACAACAGCCAATGAAGCACCGGGACTCTCAGTCCAAGAGCCTGTGAGGAAGTGAGTCTTGCAAGCAACTGCTGAATGAACTTGGCACACATTCTTCTTCTCCAGCCGAGCCTTGAGATTTCTCTCGCCCAAGCTAACGTCTTGATCAGTGCTTCCAGAAAAACCCATTTAGGTATATTTTGGCACCACAGAAACTGTGCATATAAGATGTGTTTCTTTTAAGCAGTTAAATTTGGGGGTAACAATATACAGTAATAGACAAGCACTTCTCAGTTTTTGCCCTATCCTGAAAAATCTGAACTGATCCCTGCCAAGATGATTCTGTTTTCATATATGTAAACATATTTCTGCTAGAAGGGACAGTGGGCCCTCCACTTAAAGCATACAGATATATTACTGCTTGAATTCTGATTCTAGTCTCTATTCCCTTAAAGTATTTTTTACATGTCCTTTTGCCTTTTAGACTTTTAACCCCAATTTTCCCCATATGTTGCTTCTCCAATTACTGAAAACACAAAATACAATATGTTTGGTTGAGGAGCACTGCATGTACTACATAATTTACCAATTTTTAAAAAAATACTAGAAATCTTCTATACTTAGATATGTTTTTAAAATTCCTGATAATGAATATTCATATAAAGGACCCAAAGGCTGTAAACAGGAGAGATAAATTACTCAATTAAGTATTAATAAGAGCATTATTTAATTCACTACTAGTCATGACATTTTGAAAAGTAAGTAATGAGCTTATGACGCTATTCTTTGTTTAAAATTTCATGTAAATGTTGCTTTCCATTTGCTTGTTCTCTTTTAAAAATTAAGTTTTGAAAGTTGGAGAGGTAAGATTTTAATCAAAGTTGCATGTAATTATGAGCAATGCCTCTGACTAAAGGCTTCATAATTTTGCTGTTTTCTATTCCCGCCCAGGGAATTACTCTGAAATCCATGACGGTGAGTTGGTAACACATTGCAATTAGTGTAACATGCTCATTTGATTATTTACTGTTTCTCTTTTAGTAAATCGCTTCAGCTAATCTCTCATGTAATTAGAAGAGAAATTTTGGAGTCTGAAAAGTCCCCGAATTTTTTATGGTTTCCTCCTTAGGAAACATCAACATCACTGACTTGTAAAAATCATTCGGTCTTGATTTTATGGTAATACTTGTGTTCCCAGAGTATACCCAGGCTCACCTCGGGCCTTCAGATACGTTATCTGGTTAAGGCCCTTTATCTTCAGATGAGGTGTTTGCATCTTTATTTTATGAAGTTCGTGTTAAATCACCACGAAGAAACAACTGGAGCCTCAAACCCTTACCATGGTTCCCATCATCTCAACTCACTTAGACACACAGTCCTGCACATGAACACAAAGAATCTTCTTCATGCTTCTGCCCACCATGCTGCTGAAGAGTTACCCACCTCCAAATCTACAGCCTTCCCCACAGCCAACAGAATTTTGTGCAATGTCATCATTTTTTTAACACATAGGAAAAAAGACAACTCTGGATAGAAAGAAAAGGATATTTCTGATTTAGTGGTCAGTTTAAATTATGCAATAATATGTAGTCATTTGCTAGATGGTCATGTAATTCAAATCTACGATACTAGACCAACCAAGCCAGAGTAGTTTCTTCCGTTGTTTTGACATGTTATCAAAAAGTTAGAATGTCTAATCAGAGGCCACACGACTTTCTTTGGAAGACATTTTACTTCTCATGGCCCTCATAATCAAAATTTTTTAAATTATTATCATTATAGAGAAACTCCATACCTTACTAGAAAACAATCACACCCTCTATTTCAAGTTACAATCATCCTCCAGTATCCTCAGGAGACTGGTTTCAAGATTCTGCATAGATACCAAAGTTCTCAGGTGCTTAAGTACCTTATTTAAAACGGGGTGGTATTTGCACATGACAAATGTATACCTACTGATGATTTATAATACCTAATACAGTCAGTGCTGTATTGTGCTAATTGTTACACTGTATTGTTTAGGGAGTAATGAAAATAAAAGAAATCTGTATATGTTCAATACAGATGCAATTCTCTTTTTCAAACATTTTCCACCCCGCAATTGGTCGGATCCACAGGTGCAAGACCTGCAGATATGAAGGGTTAGCTACATTGTTATTTTCTAGTCTGAAGTTTTTATTATTTTGTTTTGAGAATTTTCTCCCTTCAATATTATCCTAGTAAAACCGGTATCTATTATTATGACCAGCTTCCAGTTTATACGTTTCACTTTTACTAAAAATCACAGAATTTTGCAGAAATAAAGAAAGTGCTATCGATTCTATTGGTTTTTTTATTGATATATATGTGGCAGTAGAATGCTTCTTGTTGATGAATTCCCAAGCTGCTTTATCTTTTAAGTAAACACACTGACTTTTTTTCTATTAAGAACAATCTTTCTGGGTTTGTTTTGCCCTCACATCCCTAAGTTAAATTTATTCCTACATTTCAAGATGTTCTTTTGTGTTGGTTTTAGATCTTAAAATCATGTTGAATATATTCTCTGTGGAGTAAAAAAATTCTTTTAAAAATCAGGATTCTCTATTAAACCAAAGCTATAAAAATCAAAGACCCTCTCTCATTCTTTCTTCGACACGTGTCTGTCTTACTCAGTCTTTTGGAAGAGGTTGGTGCATTTGTTGTCATGATCTGATAAAGAGAAACAATTCACATCTAGACCTCCACACCTACCTTTCAGTGTTTCAATGTCATAGTAAGTTGCAGCAAACCTGGTGGAGCGATGGGATGCTGAGCGAGAGTCCATACTGGCAAAACTTTTCAGCTTCAGCCGGCATCTCCACAGCTTCCAGTCCTCAGAGTGCGTGATTTGCAGTAGTTCCTCCAAACTCGAAGCAGCCCTAATCTGCTCTTCAGACCATTCTATCATGGACCGAGATAATTGCTTAAAAGAAAACCCATTGAAAAGCAAGTAACTAAATTTGGCTTGATAGCTTTCATTTTTAACATTTAAAAACGTAAATAGATCTGCACAGAAATTAGAAAGATCACTCAAATGTACACCAATTCTTAGGAAAAGTCACATCTAGTATGTTTAATTCACAGTCTGTTTAATTTATGATTGAATCGGAGGATGTACTTTTTTTTTCTGGGTTCTCAGAACACTTACAAAGAATATTGTAGTAGACTGAATAGTGGGGTTCAAAATGCCATGTCCGTATTCTAAGCCCCAGAACCTGTGAACGTTACCTTATTTGGGAAAACGATCTGTGCAGATGTAATGGGGTTATATCTTGAGATTATCCACTAAATCCCATGACCAGAGTCTTTGAAAGAGACAGAAGAGGAGACACTGACGAATAGGAGAAAACTACAAGAAAATAAATGCAGAAATTGCAGTGATACAGCCAGAAGCCAGAGATTGCCTGGAGTCACTGCGGCTCAAAGAGGCAAGGAAGGATTCTGTCTCAGTCTCTTACCTTGACTGTTTTTTTTTTTTTTCTGTTATTTTAAACCACAGAGTTTGATGTAATTTGTTACACTGGCCACAAGAAAGTAACCCAAATTTTTATATACTACTTTTGTGACAGTGGCCTGTGATAATTGCATTCATCTCTATTATCCATTGGAGAAACTGATCCACAAAGTCCTGGATACCCTATTCATAATCATGCAAGAAAAAAAAATTCAGAGAACCTGATAACCAGAATCCTCTGTGTCCTTTTATTTTTTCTTTTAAAACATGTTCTCTATTTCGAAAACATGGAATTTTTCTAGAGTTTATGTTGAAAATTTGCTTTCTTAGTTTCATGGACTATATTGGCTGCTACATGTAACTAAATTGGATGAGTTTGTATGAGAATAGTGAACAGAAGATTTTCAGTATATAACTTTTTTTTCAAAATTGGGGTCTTGATTATATAAAATGATATCCACACACAATGAAATACTACATGATCACCAAAACCAACAATGTAGAGATATTGGAACAGAATGAGTTACCTCCCACCCTGGAATGTGCTGGAGAAACAATAAGATGGCCAGGCTGAGGGTTTTTCTCCTGCTAAGCCTAGAGTTACTGGAGTTTTATTTTGGTGGGTCGCTGGGATATGCAAGCTGAAGGCCTTTTTAGAACTGAGCTGAGGTAGGAGATGAAAGAGGAATGTGACTACAGAACTGTGCTGAAAGAAGAAGGTGGAAGGGAGAAGTAAATGTCTACTGCTTGTTATATGGAGAGGAACAGGAAGGAAACCAGAGATGAACAAATAGGACTTCTAGGAGGCCTTACATTGAGTAATGCCATGCCTCCATTGCCCCCTTGAAAACAATAGGTAAAATCTGCATCCTTCATCAGTTATTTTGGGAGCAGGACTTTTTTTTAGATGTGATAACGGATACTCAAAGTTGTCCAGAAATGGGTTCTCAGAAAAGCAAGAGTGGTCCAAGTCATGTGTGTGTGTGTGACATGCAGGTCTCATATCTACATAAATATCTTCATATACATACATATGATACGTAGATATGAAGACCTAGAGGCATACACATGAAAACATAAAAATGGTTATTCTTTAGATCAAGGGTCAATTGATGATCTGGCATAAGTCCCCCTGCAGTTTGCTGTTTTGTAAGTAAAGTTTTATCAGGACAAAGTCATGTCCACTTATTTACATGCTGACCATTTTCACGCTACAATGGCAGAGTTGAGAAGTTGCAACAGACACCTTCATGGCTGTTTAAAACTGAAACCATCTAGTGTTTTTCCTCAATTCAATATTCTCAGCAGCTATCTTTTTCATTATTCCATGTACAATACTGTCTTTATCCTCTTTTTTTGAAGACATATGTTGAAGTCTTTTAATCATCCTGTATCTCTTAAATTACTTTCATGTTTATCTACTTTCTTTATCTTTAATATCTTATGATAAATTCATTGGTCCATCTTCCCAATCACTAATTCTCCAGTTGTGTAGCCTAGAGTTTGTTTTTAATTTCAATAACCATATTTATGATTTCAAGTATTTCTACTTCATTTTCTTCCTATTTACTTTTTCTTTCATTTCTGAATGTTCTTATTATTCTTATTTTCTGAATATCATTCTTTCTTTGCCACATTGAGGCTTGTAACAATACTTATTGTATTTCCTCAAATTATATTAAACCTCACAGATATGATTTAAGATCTATATCTTAATTATTATTTTTATTGCTGTCTTTCTCAGTAATAATTATCTCTACATGCTTTGGAATTTAGTAGTTTCATCTTTGTTGGGAGATTCTTTTTTTTTTCTTTCTATTTCCTCATCGTTTAGAAATTTTCTGGTAGCATCCTCCTGACTACATGAGCTCCGAATTCATAATCCTGTTGAGTATTTATGAGGATCAGTTCAGTTCAAATTCAAACTACAAGGAAGTATGTACATGTTTTCTCCTCTGCCCCCTAGTTAAGCAGTTTCATAGGAGATGCAGATTCAGTCAACAATGAACAATACCTCTTGCTTCCTCTTTCATGGCTCTGATAGGGTGCACTCATGGAGGTTATTGCCTACTGCAGCTGAAGGTTTAATGTCCTCTGTCTCCTAAACTCAGATCCACCAGTCC